>APFE031350380.1:21811-144229 GCA_000404065.3 Pinus taeda
AAATGCACTTAAAATGTTTATTTACAAGTTGGCTATATGAAAGTGGTAGCTGGTCAGCATTTAAATTTTATGGTCATTCAAAGCATTTAATTTTTCTTGAAGTTTACTTGCTGGATCATTTAAAGGAGTTGTGCATTTGTTGAAAATCTTACATCACTCGGGTTATTTGATGATAAATGATTATTTTACATAAGTTTATATTTCTGCAGCATTTGATAAATACTCGTTTAATCATTTATTTCGTAAGGCACTGGTCTATTAACTTAATAAAATCAATTAAGTGCTTGTTTCCTCTCGTGTCTCCCAAACCAATTGGTCCCTAGTTGGTCATCCATTATCCAATAGGGTCTACTCCCTTAGCCGCGGGAGACAGGCTTAAACAGAGAGATCGGGGATCAGGGTGACAGCCCCCAGTCTGAGTGTTGTCGTGACAATCTGTGCGACAACATTTTTTGGCGCCGTTGCCGGGGACATTTTATTCTCGGCGTTTCAACGACATTCATCTTCTCATTTCGCATCATCTTTTATCTTTCTCATCTCTCATTTGAGCTGGCAGATTCAACATTTTTTTTGGCATCAGTTGGATCTTTTCATCGCCTTATCTTTCGTTATATCAGCAACTACTCTTCAGTTCGTTTCTTGTTTGGGTGGCTACTCCATTTCTTTTTATTTATTTTTCTCAGACAAGAAGCCTCTTTCATATTAGCTTGTTTGTTGCTTTTTGGATCTTAGAATTAGATTCATTGTTCAAGTGGCGACTCCACTTATTTCATCTCTTGATTTTCTTGAACAGAGATCTCTTTCTATCATCCATTTGGTCCCTCGTTATTCATCATGGATTATTCATCTAAACCATGTCGTTTTATTGATGATCTCCATGATATTCCGGAAGTGGCCATTTCTAAATTACCTTTGTTCTCAAGTGGTGATTCAGTCGCTGTTAAAAGGCATCTAGGCTTGTTTACTCGTATAATGATCATATATTGTAGACCCCCTCAGTATAATCATGAAGATGTCAAAATGCGTCTTTTTGTCCTTTCTTTAGAGGGTGATGCTTTGAATTGGTTTAATAATTGTCTTGAAGATTCTTTCACTTCTTTACAAGACATTGTCAATGCTTTTAAAGATAGATATGGTTATCCAGATAGCTTGCCTTGTGCCCCTAAAGTTGTGCAACAGAATGAAAGTAATCTTATAAAAGGTCCAGCCGTCGATGAAAGATTCCAAGACAATTCTTCATGTTAGAATGTGCCATCCACTTGTGCCATTGCAGATCAAATCCATGATAGTGGAAAAGCAGGGACAAATGACAATGAAAAGGAAGATCAAAAGAAAATTATACAAGAACTAATGCTGCTGGTAAAAAATATGGAGATCAAGAAAACTAATTACACCAATGATGTGAGAGCTTTATGTGCCCACCTGGAAAAACATAATAGGGAGATGGAGATCATGCAAAAACAACATGCTAAGGAAATTGAGACCATGAAGATTAATCACGACACAAAAACTAGTTTTATGCGAAGCAAGTTGTTAGGCTTAGAGGAAAATATGACGACCATGAAAGCTAATCATGATAGGGAAATTAATTCTATGAAAAACAAGTTATTAACTATGGATGAAGAAATGACTATCATGACATTCGATCATAATAATCAGTTGGCTACCATGCAAGTAAATCATAAGGAAGAGATAAAATCTATGCAGCATTGCTTGATGATCATAAAGGAAAAAGTCGATAAAGTAATAAAAGACATGGAAGCTAATCAGATATGTCTTCAGAAAAAGTTATTGACCATGGAAGAAGATCATACCAGGGAAATTAGTGCTATGAAAGTTGAACACTCTAGCCAGATAAATGTCATTACAATACAGGAAACATCAATAGATCAGCAGCCTTCTCATTTGCTGCAACAAGCTCCATCTTATTATGAGGAGGTCATTGGTTCGATTGAAAGGTGGTTAATTGAAGGTGATCCAGATAAACTTAAAAAAGATAAAGATCAGATGAAAGATGAAGAAAAACATGTCACACATATCTTACATACTTCATCTAAGAGCCTTGAAACAAAAATTTCCATATCATCAGTAATCGAGCCTACCACAAAGAAAAAGCACAAGATAAAGAAAATGAGAAGAAGATTTGATGCATCAGACGGCCGCGAGCAGCTTGATTTTTGGATAGGAAAAATTCCTACCATATGTAGAATTGGACATGGCACATCCGACAAGCAGCCGACAAATTTGCCTGAAAGTAGGCAAATGCTCAGTATACACTATATTGAACACATCTGATGCCATGGGGCATCCCCTGTATTTCTAACCTAACTCCTTGTTTTTTTTCAGCGTTCTCATTTCTGTTAGATTTGCTTTTTACTAGATAGTTAATAAAGGAAGAGATTTTATCTTTCATTGTGCTTAAATGTTATATGATGATTTTTGAATGGACGCTACTTATTTCTGCCGTGTGTTGCGTGGGTCCAGATTCTAGATTCTCACATTCCTATAGTGTAGTAACGTGTCCCCAAGTAGAGCCAGATGTTGACCGTTGCGTGTCAACTACCCATAGCAGTACACCCCCTTTTCTTCGCAAAAAGGGATAGTGCTTGATCGACATATTCGTGCCATTCGACAGTCATCATCGACCTTGATCATATTAAGTTGTAAACCCAGTCTGCATTTTGAATTGTAAATAATCTTAGCAGAATTGAGTCATGTATGTAAATTGCCTAGGTGGACCTAATTTTCTAGTGATAATCTACATTCCGGAAGGTTTTTCGTCTCACCGATCCATGATCGGCAGAGTTTTCCTTCAAACCTGACCTCAAAACCGGAATAAATTTTGTCATTAGAGTCTTAGGAGAATCTTGGTGTGTTAATCTACTAGATTATGTTTGGTCGCAGAACTGGGTGATCTATGAGGGTCCATGTCAAAGGGCTTTTCCCCCTTGAAGATGTAAAAATTGTAAAAGTCATAATGTAAAGTGTCTTGAGGGTTAGGAAATGTTTTAATCCCCTCATGGGTCTTAAATCCTAGGTCCTAGGGAAATTTTTCCAAAGGCTAAGTTTGATGATCCATAATAAAAAAAATATAATAAAAAATTAAAAAATTAAAAATAATAAAAAATAATAAAAAAAATAAAAAATAAAAATAAAATAGAATAAAAACTTAAAAAATAAAAAAATAATAATATTTTGAGAATTTCTATTTTTTAATGCATTAAAAAATTTGATGGATGAGATTAAGAGATATCTTGATCCTCATCAACGGTTGAGATCGTTTTGACGTGGATCACTCAAACTAGCCGTTGGGAATTTTTTCTTTAAATAGGGTGCTAGGGGTCATTTGAGTTCATATTGGATCTCTGAGTTTTGTGCTGAAGAAGCTCTCTTCTAAACTTTTCTTGTGCTAATAAAGAAAGACTTTGGGGTCAAAAGCTTGCTAGTGTTACTCTCTTGAAGTGTTGTGAGCTATTTTGTTTTCTGCATACTTTAATTTTCAGCCATTAATAACAGCCTAATAAAGAGTATTGTTGAGCATAGGTATCTTGTTCACATGCTAGGGTTTGAATGGTATTAGGGTTTCTGAAGTAATGGCACGTATCCCTATTGCATTGGAGATCTAGTACTATTTGTTCTCTCTTTATTGATGGTTAAAGTGAGCTGTGGAGGAATATCTTGTTGAAGAAGATCAGTGGGCGTTAGGGGAAGTTCTCGGCTGAAACAGCCAACTCCCGCAAGCACTTTTTGCAGAGCCCAACTAGTTTTGATCCTGGGTTAATCATTCAGTTTGTTTTATGATTTACATGAGAGATTTTCTAAGGCATTTTATTAGCAATCTGAAGTTCTTAAAAATATTTTTGATGATAACTGATAAATCTGGCTTTATAGAGCTATAATTTCGAATTTTTTTTGATCGATTTGTAGGGTTTTTTGCATATATCTTCCGGTTTTATTTTCCATTTGCAGGTTGCAAGTCTGAGATAAAATTTTTGTTGAAAAATTAGGTCTTGCAAGGTCACTGTTTCACTACCCTGGGGGTTTTCAAATATGGAAATAATTTTCTTACATCGGTTTCATTAATAATCAGTATCTGGGTTTTGAGCATTTTTTTTGAGGATTTCAAAATCGTTTTTCTTAATCCCCTCGCTATCCAATCTGCAAACCTACGTAATATTTCTTTCTCTTACACGCTGCTGCTACATCTATCCTGCCCGCAGTCAAGAAGCCTGTACATCACAATGCATTAAGGGCCATCATGTATCCTCAGCCATTTGGTTTCAAACGTTCCAGTTCCAGCAACAAATGAAAATTTCGATTCCAATTTTTTTTGAGTAAACTGTTGTGTGGAAATCACATGCGTATGATGTAATGTGTTTAAAAAGAAAAGATTAAAAAAACATCGGAATCAGCTGTCGAATGAGCTTCCTGCAATCGGCCCCAGTCCAAAAGACATGGGTTGTCTGTCCGCTATTCAGCGTGGGATCAAAACGATCCTTGGTGTGTGTGTTCTGCGTCCCTCCTGCCGCCAAGCTCCCATCGATCTGAAAAATTCTCCATTACCATTCTAGCCACCTGTAACTTGCACGCAAGTGAAATTGGGTTTAATGATTCACGGGTTTTCATCGAAGCCAACTGCAATCGATCCGCTGCCCAGCTCCGCTTCCTTCACGCCCGAGCTCCTCATGCACTTCATTGTTCCCTCTGCCGCCATCCAACTTCAGAACCCGCATGCAAGATACATAGCCGCATTCGTTTTATTTTGTTTAATATACATGCGTTGGTTTGACATAGCGTAGGTTTAGTTTAGGATTACGTATCGTTTTTTTTTTTTAGGTTTTAGTTTTTAAATATGCGTTACTTTTTGATAGTGTAGGTTTGATAAAGTTTAAAAATCGATTTTTTCATTTTTTTTTTGTTTAGTTACGTTTCCATTTTTTTAGTTTTAGTTTCATTTAGTTAAATGTATATATGCGTTAGGGTTTTTTTTTTAATTTTTATTTTAAATAAAATAAAAAATTCAATCTTAAATTTTTTTTTAGGGTTTTAGTTTAGATTCTTAGTTTTAGATTTATATGAGTTTTAGGTTTAAAAAAAAAAAAAAAAGATTAAAAATAAGATTTTCATTTTCAAATTAGATTTTTTAGTTTTGTTTTGTTTAAAAAAAAAAATTAAGAGAATCATTAAAAAAATTAAAAAAAAAAAAAAAAATTAAAATCATAAAAATATAAAATATAAAAAGACCAAATAAAAATTTCTTTAGGATTTTAGATTAAATTTTAAATTTTGTTTTAGTTTTAGATTTTTTAGTTTTAAAATTAATTTTTTGTCTGAAAAGCATAAAAAAAATATATTGTGGAAATTTTTGGCAAATTAGCTCAGGGATTTCTCATGCTTTATTATCTTTGCTGAGGCTAAAAATTTTGACGTGGGAATTAGTGTTTAACATGATTCAATGTTCATCTAAAGACTAACTGCATGAATGTGATTTTTAGTAATTTTTTTTTTTTTTTTGAAATTTCAGTTGCTGGAGTATCATTTAAGCATTTACTTGCATTTGATAAAAATTAATTTGATGATAAATGGTTACTCTACATGGTTTATATCTCTGCAGCATCTGGTAATCAATTGTTTAAACATTAACTCCACAAGGCACTCGTCTTTTAACTTAACAAAATCAATTAAGTGATCGTTTCCTTTCGTGTCTCCCAAACCAACTGTTTCACAGTTGGTTGTCCATTTCCCTACAGGGTCTACCCCGCTTAGCCGCGGGAGACAGGCTTAAACGGAGAGATCGAGGATCAGAGTGACAGCCCCCGGTCTGAGCGTTGTCATGACAATCTGTGCGACAATGCACTGCATTCCCTGCAAAAGAAATGGATCACATGATGCCTCTACATGCAAGCTACCATGGGACAAAATTGAGCAGAAAAGAAACCAACAGAAAGGTAAAACTGATGATACAGACAAAGGTAAAGCACCTGAATCCGCTCACTATGTTGTGGCACAATGTAATATTGGAGTAAATGAAGATTTATTTAATGCTTCACTTGCTTATTTTAAAAATGATTGGTTGCTTGATTCAAGAGCAATTTGCCACATGACTCATAGAAAATATTTTTTTGAAGAATTTATTGACAATGTTGATGGAGCAGTATACTTTGTAGACTAGTCAAAAATCAAGCCATCAGGGTTTCGCACAATCAGGCTTAAACTGTCTGGTCTTCCAGACTTTCTTCTGCATCATGTTCTATATCTCCCACAGCTCAAGAGAAGCTTGCTGTCCTTGGTCCACATCCGTCATCAAGGTCACTCCATTCATATGTTTGATGGAAAGCTTGAGGTAAGAAAAGCATCTGATCACTCACTTGTCATAAGGGGAATAGAATAAGAAAGGCTTCTCAAGTTGCAAGGAACCTCTGCTCGTGCACAACATTTCTCCTACAATTATCATCATGAAGAAGGTACACTTCCATCAAGTTTATTATGGCATGCTAGATTTGGACATTTGAGCTATTGCAGTCTTCGCTTGTTGAAGAAAAATGGTGTTTCTAGTTTGCCTACAATTCCTAGGAAACTTAAGCAATGTGATGCTTGCATCCTAGGAAAGCATAGCAAACAATATTTTCAAGATTCACATTCAAGAGCACTTAGAAAAATTGAACTCATTCATTCAGATTTATGTGGTCCAATGCCTATTAATTTTGCAGATGGAAATAAATATATGATGACATTTATTGATGACTACACCAGAATGTGTTGGGTTTATTTATTGAAGAACAAATCTGATGATTTTCAAACATTCAAGAATTTTTATAAATGGATTGAAAATGATGCACAACCTCATATTGGTTCTATTTGCACTTATAATGGAAAATAACACACACCAAATGAATTTGAAAACTATCTTCACCAACATGGGATCAAACATCAAACAACTGTGCCTTATAATCCCCAACAGAATGGTGTAGCTAAAAGAATGAATAGGACAATTGTAAATATGGTACAATCCATGATATTCTTCACAAATGTAAAGATAATGTTTTGGGCTGATTTTGTTCTATGTGCTACATATATAAAGAATAGACATCCATATAATGCTATTAGAAACAAGACTCCTTATGAAATGTGGTATGGACATGTTCATTCAGTAAAGCATCTCAGGGTCTTTGGTTCCACCTGTTATGCCTTGATACCAAAGGTACATAGAAACAAACTTGGTGCTAGAAGTCGTAAGTGTATCTTCCTGGGGTATTCAAACACCACCAAATCATACCATCTCTATGATGAAGTAAATAAAAAGTTTGTTGTATCTAGAGATGTAATTTTTCTTGAATCATCCAAAACTGACAATGTTGTTGAGCAGCAACTTGATCGCTTGGATAGATTCACAAAATAAAAATCATTTCAAGAATTTGATAATCGTATTCCACATCTTGAAGGGGGGATTCCTATAATAGATCAAGATGTGGAATCTTCTTCTGAAGAATACTCTCCCCCGCATGAAACTCCAACAACAGATGATGTTTTAAGTGATGCGATGGATATAGTTGGGAGACTCAATCTTGATTCAGTCCCAACTCAATCAACGGAGCATCCTATACCATCTGAGAAAGTTCCCCAAAAGTGGCTGACAAAGACACTTGAAAGTGTTCATCCTGATGAGGTTGGAAAGACAGGAACTAGAAATTCAAACCGGCAAAATGGAGGTGATGTGGATGACTCTAATTCACTTGTTGATATGGATGTTTCGTATGATTGTGAATTGAACTTGTATACAGATTTTGAACCAGCTTCCTTCAAAGAAGTTGCTTCTCATGAAGAATGGAAAGAAGCGATGCAAAAGGAGTATGATACCCTCATAAAGAGCGGCACTTGGAAGTTGGTTGATCCTTTATTAGGAATCAAACCCATTGGCTGCAAGTGGGTCTACAAGAACAAGTATAAATTTGATGGCTCACTTGACAAGCACAAAGCGAGGCTTGTGGCAAAAGGTTTTGCACAGAAGGAAGGGGTCGATTATGAGGATACTTTTACCCTCATAGCAAAATGGGCTACCATCCAAACACTCTTTGCACTAGCAGCCGAGAACGGTTGGAAAGTCCATCAAATGGATGTAAACACTGCTTTCGTAAATGGAGATCTAAAAGAGAATGTTTTTATGTCTCAGCTTGAAGGATTTGCTGTGAAAGGACATGAACATAAAGTATGCAAACTTGTGAAGTCCTTGTATGGCCTCAAACAAGCACCGCAAGCCTGGTATGAAAAACTAACTAAGCATCTTTTGAAACTCAATTTGAAACATTATGATCTTGATGATGCAACTTTATTTGTTAAGAAAGTTGGCAAAACAGTTGTATATCTTGTAGTATATGTAGATGATATTTTGATGACAGGGAACAATGAAAGCTACATTGCATCCATAAAGAAGGAATTGGGGAAAAGTTTTGAAATGACCGATTTGGGTTATGTTCATTACTATCTTGGCATTGAAGTAACCCAACATCCATAGTCCATATTTATTTCTCAAAAGAAATACATTGGAGATTTGTTGAACAGATTTGGCATGACAAAATGCAATCCTCTTACTACTCCAATGGAACAAAATTTAAAGCTCACATCTATTGAAGGAAAAGAATTTAAGGATGCAACAAAGTATAGACAACTTGTAGGAAGTCTCAACTACCTAACTACTACCAGACCAGACATTTCGTTGTCTGTTGGAATGCTCTCTAGGTTTATGCAAAAGCCTTGTGAGGGACATTGGTCTATTGCAAAAAGAGTTCTAAGGTACTTGAAGGGAACTCAAGACTTTGGAATCAAGTATACACAGGTGGATGACTTCAGCTTGATTGGATACTCTGATTCAGACTTCGATGGAGACAAAGAAACTGGGGTATCTACTTTACGATATGCTATGAGTCTTGGATCAGGAGCTATCTCTTGGAAATCATGCAAACAATCAGTTCCAACAAATTCCACAACAGAAGCAAAATACGTGGCGGCAACTGAAGCAACAAAGGAAATTGTGTGGCTTAGGAAAATTCTTGAAGATTTGCATGTAAAACAAGTACAATCAACTCCACTCATGATTAACAATAACTCTGCAATAAAGTTGACCAAGAACCCAAAGTTCCATGATCGAAGGAAGCACATAAATACTAAATATCATCTGATTCAACATCATGTTGAGGCCAAAACAATCCATCTTTGTCATTGTTCCACAAATGAGCAAATTGTAGACATCTTCACCAAAGCGCTTGGAAGAGAAAAGCTTGAATGATTCAGAATGATGCTTGGACTCACCAACATCCCTTCAGGTTAAGGGGGGGGAGGGGAATGTTCACCTAATCCTCATGATTGGGTGAATATAATGTAAATAGATAAATAAGTAATATGAGCAGTCATCGGGAGATGAAGTGAATAGTATCTCCCTCATGTATTTAATGAAGACCTACCTGAAGGAATAAGCACGAATCAATTTTTGATTGAGGAGTTACTACCTGGTCTGACAATTCCTCACATCGATCTTGGAGCTCTGACATCCCACACTGTATCTAGGAATCTTCAGCACATTCAACTTAACTTTTTCTAGGTAAGTCTACTTTTCATGTCTTTTTCTGCTTTTCTGTCACTTTTTATATTTCGCTTTGTATGAATGATGTTTGCTTTGTTTTTTTTTCAAACATATGCTATCATTTTAATGCATGTTAGCATGTAGAAGCACTATTTCAAGATTTTCATTGCATCTCATTGCTGTCGCATGCATAACACTGTCTCTACACTGAAGGTCGCCATTGTGGCGACTCACTTCACACACGTTCTTGCTTTCCCATTTTCTGAATCTTGCACTCACTATTTGCATGGATGATCATTCACTCTTTCTTACACTCAGTCTTGCCATGCATTCAAAATTTTTCATGTTTTCAGTTGCCCTTTGGCAGGTTTGTGCTACCTTGGCCCAGATCTTGCCTTGCCCAGATGACAATGCTCATTTTTGAGAGTGAAGGCTCTGCCTTCCCTCCAGAAACTTCACAAATATAGCCAACACTGACCTCCAGGCTTGCATTATACAATTCTAGGAGGTAGTGCCCTACTGGCCCCAGAAATTGCATAATGCAGTTTCCTGGGCTTGCATGTCCTTGCTGACTGAAACTGCACATTGCACAGTTTCAGTCTTCAACAGTGTTGGGTTATGTTATATCCTTTCCATGACTAGCCTCCCTATATTAGGTGGGCGAACCTACCTATGGTTTTGTGCATGGTTTTTGCACATGGTTTTGGGCGCGATGGTTTTTGGTCTATGGTATTGGATGCTTTGACATGTATATATATGTATTGTAACGTATGAAAGGAACATAATGAAAAATCAATCTCGTAGTCCCGGTTTTGGGATCCAGGGGAAAATCTCTGTGTATATGCGTTTTATGTGTTATGCTCTTGCATTGTTTATTTTTTGTGTTTTAGAATTTGTATGCAGGTAATTTTGGTACGGGGTTAAAACCTACATTTGGTATCATAGCTGTTTGGCTTCAAGGGGATGCCTTTGTTGCTAAGGAGTTTCACTCGGGCCTGTGGTAGACCCTGTTTAGTGGGAGATCTGCGAGATTGATTTTGGTGGTGAAAGAAGATGGCGAGCAGTGGAAAGATAGAGATCGAGAAATTTAATGGTCAGAGTTTTGAGTTGTGGAAACTCAAGATGGAGGATTATGTTGGTGGACAAAGATTAGTGGATCACGGTAGATCTGGGTACTAAACCAATTGGAGTGCTCGATGAAGAATGGAAGAGGTTGGATTGAAAGGCAAGGAGCATAATACGATTGTGTGTCTTAGATTCAGTATTTATAAAGGTATGATGGGAAGCTATGGCGAAGGCTTTGTAGGACAAGTTAGGGACTTTGTACCAATCTAGGTCTCTGGAGAATAAACTGTTCCTACGGAAAAAGTTGTATAACCTGAGGATGAAAGATGGAGACTCGGTGACAGAGCATTTGAACACATTTAATACTGTGGTAAGTTAGTTATTATCTATTGATATTAAAATTTCAGATGAAGATAAGTGCATCAGTTTGTTGTGTTCTCTACCAGATTCGTGGGATAGTCTGCTTATTGCAATAGGTAGCAATGCAACTGCCTTGAAGTTTAATGAAATAGTATCATCCTTGCTGACGGAGGAGATGAGATGGAAAAATATGGAGAGCCAAAATGGTGATGCCCTGTCTATACGAGGATGATCCCAAAACAGAAACAAAAATAAGTCGTCAAGTGGGAGATCTAAATATAGAGGCAGATCTAAATCTCTAGGAAAACCTGTAAAGGTGTGCTAGAAATGCAAAAAGGAAGGCACTAAGAAAGGGATAGTAAATCTAAAGCTCCTGAATAAGGAAAGGGATCTGATGATTCTCCTTCTACAGAGGCAAAACCACCTCAGATGAAGGTGGGGATGTGTACTTGGCTTCTTTAAGTACATATGTAGATCATGAGGCATGGTTGATTGACTCAGGTGCATCCTCAAGGAACACATGCATATATTTCCTCAAGAAGAAATCTGAAGTCTTTCACAGGTTTAAAGAATTTAAGGCTTTGGTGGAAAACCAAACAGAGAAGAAGATAAAGGTACTGAGGATAGGTAACAGTGGAGAGTTTTTTAGTAAGGAATTTGAAGAATTCTGTAAGAAGTGTGGTATAGCATGACAAAAGACTACTCCACACACACCTGAGAAAAATGGAGTTGCAGAAAGAATGAACAAGATGTTGATGGAAAGGGAAAGAAGCATGCTCAGTGGTGCCGAGTTAGGACAAGAATTCTGGGTAGAGGTGGTGGAGACAACATGTTACCTAGTCAACATATCACCTTCATTAGTGTTCAAGGATAAGACTCCACAAAAGGCATGGACTGGTAAGAAACCCTCTCTTTCACATTCGAGGGTATTTGGATGTGATGCACATGTTTATGTTCCAAAGGAGAAAAGAATAAAGTTGGATGGTAAATATGAAAAGTGCATATTTATTGGGTATAAGGATGGTTTAAAGGGTTATAAGCTTTGGAACCTAGTAACAAGGAAGGTTGTGTACAGTCGAGATGTGGTGTTCAAAGAGGTGAAAATTTTTATTAAACATGAAGTCCCATCAAAGGAACCTGAGAAGATAGAGTTTGAGCTAAAGGAGGAAGAATCAGACTCTACAACATAAGAGGGATCAGAAAATGAAGCGCCATAAACTCTGCTTGTGAGAAGATCAGTTCGAGAAGAAAGGTAGCCAGAAAGGTATAGTCCATCTACTTTCTATTCAAATTTTTCTTTCTCTATTACTGATGATGATCCCAAAACTTTGAAGGAAGCAGTAGATTCAGAGGATGGAAAACTTTAGAAAGATGCCATGGTTGATGAAATGGCATCTTTTCACAAAAATGAGGCTTGGGATCTGGCAGAGTTGCCGGTTGGAAGGAAACCCATTGGCAGAAAATGGGTGTTCAAGAAGAAGAAAAATGCATAAGGAAAAGTGGAGAAATACAAAGCTCGCTTGGTAGCAAAAGGTTATTCTAAGGTGCCAGGAATTGATTTTGGTGATATTTTTTCTCCTGTTTCCAAGTTAGCTTCTATTAGATTACTTTTATCTGTTGCTGCTGCTTTTGATTTTGAGGTAGAACAAATGGATTTGAAGACAACATTTCTTCACAGGGATCTAGAAGAGGAGGTCTACATGAAGCAACCTGAAGGCCTTGTGGTGAAGGGTAAGAAAGAACTGGTATGAAAGTTAAATAAGTCTCTGTATGGGCTAAAACAGTCACCGAGGATGTGGTATCATAAATTTGTTACATTTATATGGGGACTTGGCTTCACCAGAAGAAAAGAAAATCACTGTGTGTATTTTAGATGAATTGGTAATCATGTTATTTATATGGTCTTGTATGTGAATGACATGTTTCTAGTTGGAAATGACAAAGAAATTATCCAGGATTTGAAGACCCAATTGTCCTCCAAATTTGACACGAAAGATCTTGGTGCTGAAAACTATATTTTGAGCATGGAAATTAAAAGATATCGGGCAATGAATAAGCTCTGGTTAAACCAAATGAAATATGTCGAGACAATATTGCTGAGGTTTAATATGCAGGATAGTAAACCAGTGAAGGTTCCTTTTCATGTAGGTGTAAAGTTATCTGCTGAACAATGTCCCAAGACACAAGAAGAGGAAGAGGACATGTCCCGTGGTCCATATGCAAGTGCAGTCAGTAGCCTAATGTATTCGATGGTCTATACTAGACAATACATTTCACATACAGTGGGAGTATTGAGCAGGTTTATGTCAAAACTAAGGAAGGAGCATTAGAAAACAGTGCAGCGAGTTTTCAAGTATTTGCATGGCACTAGTGACTATGGTTTGTGCTACTATGAAGACTAGGATTGGACAGAGTTTTGAATATTCATGGCTTTGTTATTGCAGACTGGGCTGGAGATTTAGATTAGAGAAGATCTACAAGTGGGTATGTGTTTAACCTATTTGGAGGTGCAGTTAGTTGGATGAGTAAGAAAAAATATGTAGTGGCACTATCAACTATAGAGGCAGAATACATGGCAGCCACTTGTGCAAGCAAGGAAGAATTTTGGTTGTAGAGATTGTGTTGAAGTTTGGGGTTAGTACAAGGAGCTATAAGGATAGACTGTGATAGCCAAAGTGCAATTTTCTTGGCAAAGAACCCTGCTTACCATTCAAATACAAAGAATATTGATGTTCAATATCACTTTGTAAGGGATATGATAGAAGACAAAAAGGTGTTGCTGGTAAAGGTGGACACTTTGAGGAATACTACAGATGCATTGACAAAATCTATGAGCTCTGAGAAGTTCTATTGGTGTACAGAAACAATGGGCATTGCAGGGCTGGGTAAATGAATAAGCTCTTCTGTGGCTCCCTGTGCAAAGAAAACAACAAGTGGGAGAATGTTGGGTTGTGTTATATTATTTCCAAGACTAGCCTCCCTAAATTAGGTGGGCAAACCTACCTATGGTCTTGTGCATGGTTTTCGCACATGGTTTTGGGCACGATGGTTTTAGGTCCATAGTATTGGATGCTTCGACATGTATATATATGTATTGTAACATATGAAAGGAACATAATGAAAAATCAATCTAGTAGTCTCAGTTTTGGGATCCAGGGGAAAATCTTTATGTATATGTGTTTTATGTGTTATGCTCTTGCATTGTTTATTTTCTGTGTTTTAGAATTTGTATGCAAGTAATTTATGTACGGGGTTAAAACCTATAAGCAGGCCAGGCTGGATTGTGCATTGCACAATTCTAGTGGTCAATTAGCTCCTTGACAACCTTGACTATTCCTTGCATAGTTTTGGTAGTCAATCTCCTAGCCTCCCGGTGAAAATTGCACAATCTTCCCAGTCAGTCACCCGGGTATGTTGCATGTTAGTCCTCAACTTTGTTTTGGTTTTCAACTGACATATTTCTTGCCATGACTGTTTCCATGTCTTTAGGTATCACAGGTGTTCATCCATATGTTAGCACTTCAGGTACAATGGCCTCCAAGAGAGTAGGGTCAAAGGACACCATCGAAATTGCAACTGGAGATGCAATTGAACAAGTCTCTATGAGCTTGCCTATATACAAAGACACCAAGTTATTCATAGAAAAGGACATCAAGATTAAATGATAGGATATCAATGATATATTCTTAGGCATATTTGAGAAAAATCTAGAAGACCGCAGGGTCTATGTCAACATCGACAAGTTTGGCTTGTACTAGATTTCATGTAGGTATCTCGCGTTTCCATGTGCAAACATGATCCACTCGATTGTCTCACATACTGATCCCGAGACAATGGTGTTGAGCAATGCCAGTGGAACACAACTTAGGGAAAAGGACTTTTAGGAGATGTATCACTTGCCATAGCTAGTGATCACAATGGAGAAATCCTTTAGCAAACCCAACAGTAGTGCAAACTGAAGAGATATCTTGAAGAGCTAGGCGAAAGAACCAACCAAGTTCAAGACAACGCCCAGCTAGGTTTACAAGATGAAGATACTGCAGAAGTCATATCAGTATTTGGTCATATTTTCATGCTGCTTATAAGGCCAAGAGAGCATAGAGAACTTCTTGGAGAGTCGAGTGATTGCGTTGGACCAACTAGAAAACGAAGGAAAGCCTTGTAACTAGTCCAACATGTTGCCTCTCAAGTTGAAGGAATAGGTGACAGAAGCCCAACATCCACCCAAGTTTCAACAAGAAGAGATATACATGTACGCTTACATTTTGGATGGAGTCTGTGCTCGTTAGCAGTTCCCAGGCTTGAGTTGGGCATGGACACCTTCAAAAACCTCTATGCATACTTATTACAGATTTTTCTCTGAATGTAGCTTCCGCGGAGTTATCACATAGTTTTCATACCACTTTGTCACCTCGATGTACAAAGTGATATTTGAGCAGGATCCACCTTTCATGTTGTAAGCTGCAATGGAGGCATTGATTGACATAGCAGATTGGTATGCCTCACCCTTTGGCACCTTCATATGGATGTACAACGTGGAGAAGGCTCCACATATTTTACTGAAGTTTTCCATGGACAAGCTTGTCATGCAAGAGGTGTCATATCACATCTCGACAGGGTTGTCAGTGAGACTACATAGGAAGAAGAAGGCACCTTGGCCTACTCTTCCTTTGAGGATCAAGTTGTATGAGATTCAAAATCTTAAGGATTCTGAGGCCGATATGGAGGAGTTCAAGAGATTCACCTTCGACGCCATAAGTTTCAATTCGTATGACCCGCATTTGTTGGTGAAGGACCACTGCACGAGAGCGTGGTTTCCATGGATCCACGGGGCATGTCATTGGCCTGAGGAAGACCCATGGAGATATTGTTATCACTCCTCCAGGCTCAATGAACCAGTTGGAATAGCTGTAGAGTGGTTACTATAGCAGAGGGAAGCAATAGATCAAAGAGTACCATGATTAGCAACAATAGAGGGTAACGTACTTGTGCATGACAAAGTCAAGAGAAAGATTGTTGATAGCACAAAAGTAGAACAAAGCTGCAAGTTCAAAGCAGATCCACTCATGATGAAATCAGCTTTGGAGATTGAGGATAAGAGGCAACAATGCAACAAGAGGATCACACATAGGCAAAGAGAGAAATGAAATATGGAGGAAACAAAAAAGGAGTTGCAAGAGTTGAAGTAACAAATCCTGGAAGAACAAGAGTTGCACAGAAGAGACACTGAAGCGCAATAGGGAAAGACACAGTAAGAGGCGAAACATCCATAGATTGATGAAACTATGCCCATACAAGTTATAGACTCATCTGAGTAGTTGGCACAAAGCAGATAGGGTGAGCAGTCACAGGAACAAGACTTAGCTCAAGAGATTGAACAAATGATAGAAAAGATGGATATAGATAAGGTGCAGCCAAAGTCAGATCAGGATATTGATCTCATGCCTCAGAACAAAGAGGTAACCCCACTGAATTCACTAGATCTAGAAGCAGAGAAAGTCCCAAGCAATAAAGGAGACACAAAGATCCTTGAAGACAATCCAGAAGTAGAGATACACAACAATCTTTCGAGGAGTCACAACACAGAGTTGTGCAGTCACTCAGAGTGCCCACTTTGAATGTTTACATATCTCCTGCACAATTTGAAGAACAAGTGATCATATCTGATGTGCGAAAGCATCCAACAACATTGGCTGATGCTACCAGAGCATATGCTAAAGCCACCAGCTCGAGTGTTCGATTCTTTATAGTGGAGAATGAGCACATGGATAAGGAGTTACAAGTGGCCAAGCAGTGAGGAGAATAGGTTACATCATCCACCATAGTAGAATTGAAGAGAGAAATACTGGATGAAGTATCATGTCTCAAGATAGTCATGCAGATGTTATATTCCAAATTTGTCACCGCACATAATTCAGTTGTCCATCTCATAAATTGGTAGCAGTGCTATGCTAGGAGAGCACACATCTTGTCAAATCTGCACACTTCTTTCGACCACTGAGGTACAAAGGAGCCCATTTAATTTTCCAAAGGTGATGAAGCAAAAAGTTGTAGAGTTGAAGGCACACATCTAGAGTTAGATCTGGAACTATGATGAACTCTTATAGCTCATCACCATTTTATAGGCTTCACATGGATGACTGTTCAGAAGCATGGATGTCATTGTGTGCATGCACGTGATCCCATCTATTGACACACTCACCATGGCAAAGTCAAAGAACCAATTCCAACTGGAGCTGGACATGTACTTTGATGAGTTGATTCCTGTAGCCACTAGCACAGACTTGGAGATCAACGTAGACACTATGCATCAATATGTCGCTGGTCTGACTGCACTCAAGACTGTGATGCGCATGTTATCAGACAAGTTGGAAAAAGGTGCCAAATTTGTGTACCCAGATGCAATGGAGGTGAGAATTTTCTTTTAGCAGGATGTCACCATTGAGCACGCGGATACCATAATGGACTACCAAGCTTGGCATTAGTTTGCCATCGTCGATCGTCGTGAGGATGTCGAAGAGTTGGTCTTCCCACAACTTTCCGAGTTGATGAGCCTCATAAATGGGTAATTATATGGGCTCATTTTACCTCCTAACCTAGTCAAATCAACCATTTTATTAGCTTATTGTATGATTTTCTGATTATATTTATGCTTATAGGGTGAGTTGAGTTAGTTAATATGCCATGTGGTCTAACATGTATTTAATGCATAGTATTGATGGATTTCAAGGTCAAAGTCAAGGATCTAGTGGTCAAATTGCAGAAATAACTTGAAGTAGATAGAGGAGAGGACTTATAGGATGGAATCCCCCTCATTTATTGCTCCTCACTTCGAATTCCCCTTCATCCAACTCGGATTACAAGCAGTCGAATCATGCACTAGAAGGCAGCCAAGCAAGTGGAAGAGGATTGATAGTTATCTCGAGTTTTGGGAGCCAATTCTCCCTGATTTTAAGGAAGTTGTTGGTAGCTTCAGATGTATAAGTAGAGAGGCCTAGGGCCTCACTAGGATTGACTTTTTTTCTTGTGTAAACTCTGCTCAAATTTCAAGCTTACTATTTTATGACAGTTTTATGCAATTTTGCTATTTTTTGATAATGAAGATGGAATCCTTTTTGAGCTAGCACTGAGTTACCTCAGAGGGCTGAAGCTCTTGGGTTAGGGCCCAATATAAGTAGCCAAGCTTCTCTTTACTTGTATTTGTATGCTTTACTTCAGTTTGTAGATTAGTTTGTTGTTAGATGTATTTTTTTATGGTTAAGAATATGTTGCTTTTGATGATTTAGTAGCTTGCTTCCATTTGCGTTGTTTGTAATAGGTTAAGTAGTGATCAAAGAAGATTCAAAAGGCTAGCAATAGTGCTTTGGCCTCTCTTCCTCCCTCTGGGACCATGATTTGAGGCAAAGACTCTCTTGCTGCCCCAAAAACACAGATTTTTCTCATTCCTAGGATTTCTAGTGTTTGCAGCTCTCTAGTAGGTTGATAGTCCAGTTTTGCTTTGCTTTAGATCTCCTTTATCATGTTCACTTCCTGATTTGCAATAGTCATTTTTTCATGCTTTCCTTTCTTACAAAATTTCCCAGCATTTCCTTCTATACATCATAGTTTAGGCCATTTTAATGCAAAACTCTATTTTTCCTAGGATGCACTCATTTCGTTGGTTGCTTGATTTTCTTGGTTGAATGTTAGTTTCTATGTAGCAGATCTCTTCTAGAAGTAGGATAGCTTACCAACAATCACACCCTCCATCTGATCCATGCCCTATAGGTCTCCTAAACCTCACCTCAGTTCTACCCTAGTTTCCTTCTTTTTTCATAGAACTTCTTCCTCTCTCCTTGAGAAAACCAATCATATTTCTCTCTCCTAGTGATTCATGGTAGACCTTAGGTTCCCTAACACCTCATTCCAACCTTCATCCACCTTTTCCACCCACTCTTACACCGTCAAGACATCATAAATTTCTCTTTGCCTCCTCCTGTAGGCCTCTTGTAGTTTCCTTATTTTCCTCCTGTAGTTTTTCCTGTAGGCTTTATTTTGAAGGCCGAGTGTGGGAAAAGCCTCCAGAAGGTCACCTAAGACCTCCTAGGACCTGTTGTTGCCAGATTGTCACGACAATGCTCAGACCGGGGGCTATCACCTTGATCCCCGATCTCTCTGTTTAAGCTTGTCTCTCACGGCTAAGGGGGGTAGACCCTATGGGACAATGGATGACCAACTGTGGACCAATTGGGTTGGGAGACACGAGGGAAAACAAGCACTTATTTGATTTTATTAAGTTAATAGACCAGTGCCTTATGGAGATAATGATTAAATGATTATTTATTAAATGTTACAGAAATATAAACCCTGTAAAACGACCATTTATCATCAAATCACCCAAGCAGACTGCAAGATATTCAACAGATGCACAACGCCTTAATAAGGATCCAACAATTAAATTTTAAAAGATAAAAAGCTTTAAGGAACCATGAAATTTAAATACTAACCAGATTTCAAATAGTTAATCTCCAGATACAAACATTTTAAGCACATTTAACTTCATCACAATAGAGAAAAGACTTTAAAGAATAATTTCCAAATTTTAATTAGCCTTTTTCAATTATTATTATTATTATTATTATTATTTTTAAAATTCTAAGTTAAAAAAATAATATATAAAGCAAAAATTAAATCCTAAATTAAAATCTAATCTAAACTAAAATCTAATAAAAATGAGCTTTTTAAGCTTTTGCAAATTTTTTATTTTTATTTATTTATTTTTTTTTATTTATTCTAAAATGAAATAAAACTAAACTAAAATAAACTATAACCAAATCTAATTTAAACCTTTTTATTTTTTAAATTAAAAAAAAAAATCAAAGATTCTAAAAGAAATAAAAAAGGGACCTTTTTTTTCAACTTTTAACTTTTTTATGAAATTTTTTAATTTTTCATATATAAAATCCCAAGCTTAATTTAATATACGTATAACCTAAATAAATAAATTGAAAATTAATATAATAAAGCTTAGATCTAAATTTAAGACCAAATCAAAATCTAAACTAAAATTAAATTAAAAAAATAGCTAACATGAACAATAAATAAATCGGACTCAAATAATAACTATGCCTAAATCGAAATTGAAACCTATTTAATCATACCCATACTTCACAAAAAATCGAATATGTATTGCTATCATTTTCTTTTGCAGGTTTGCAAGGAGCTTGAGTAGACGAGGGATAGGAGAAGCTACAGGTCGAAGGAGTGATGGAGTCATGGAGGGAATTGAGGCTAAGTGAACAAATGGCCAATGTAGGGCAAGGAAGGTTTGAAAATAGTGAGGGTAGCGTGAGGATGGACGTGAGGAATGCAGAGGGAGTTGGAGCGGATTTGACTGCACGAGGGGAAATGAGCTGGCCACAATGAAATTGCAGGTGGACGATGGCAAGGAAAGCGCTGCGGAAAAATATGGTTGCTGCAGCGTATAAGAGATGCATGAGGGGTAGCGTGTTTTTATTATTATTATTTTATTTTTCTTTTTCTTTTGTTTGCAGGTGCTGGAATGAATACGCATAAGAGAAGGGACGCAAGTTAGATGGGGCTGTAGCAAAGAGAAAAAGGACAACGGATGAGAGAGCTGACGGAGTTTTGAAGGAGTTATGGCATAAAGATGCAGCGACAAGGAGAATATTGTTCTGGCAATGATGAGAGGAGGGATCTGTAGGTGCAAGAAGGCAAGGAATGGCTGCGAGCAGCGTGGAGAAGGAAGCCACGTGTGTGGCAGCAGCAAAAAACTGCATGCCCTAAAAAATTTCGAAACTTTTCAATGAAAATGAAACGCCAGGCAACAACAGACAAATGACAAAATTCTCTAGAAAAATTGATAATTTTATTTTATTTTTATGTTTTTTCTATATTTAATATATATATATATATATATATATATATATATATATATATATATATATATATATATATATTATATATATATATATATGTATGTATGTATATATATTTCAGATCTTGTTGCTATAGATTTGCCTACTGAAAACCCCACAAAAAATTCTCCAAACCTGTAACCTGCAATGGCAAAACAAAATACCCATAAACAATGTGTGGAAGGAAGAAAACTGAAAACCCTAAAACCAGTTAATTTTTTTTACAAAATTTACAAATTTTTGACTCTTAAGTAGCCATAGTTGTCAATAATCCACAGTAATATTTTCAGAATTCTAAATTTAATGTGAGATACTTCAGAGAACCCTGCATGCATTCATAAAAAATTTCATAGGATAAGCCCAGGATTAAAACTAGTTGGGCTCTTTCAGAAACGAAATCTAGGAGTTGGCTGGTTTAGCCGAGAACTTCCCCTAACGCCTGGTAAACTCAAAACTAAGATTTCCTGCACAGCTTAAAATCAACCATTAACATAGAGGAAGAAAACAATAGTGAAATCCAGATTAAATGGAGATACCTGCCATTATATTTCAAAATCTAAACTATCATTCAAACCCCAAAGATTAGACAAGATACCTGTGCCTAAATCAATCCTCATCAAGCTATTATCAATGGCTGAAAATAAAGTTATGCAGAAAAATAAATCATCTTATAGTACCTTCAAAAGAGTAACACCAACAAGATTTCAACCCCAAAGTCTTTCTTTATTGCACAAAAAAAATGGCTACAAGAGAGATTTCTTTAGCACCAGACTCTCAGATCTAATCTGATCTCAAATGACCCCTAGCACCCTATTTAAAAGAGAAAATCTCAATGGCTAGTTCGAGTGATCCATGTCAAACTAATTTCGACCGTCGATGAGGATCAAGGTTTCTTCTAATCTCATCCATCGAATTTTTAAATATATTAAAAAAATGAAATTATGCATTTATTTACTCAAAAATTCGACTTATTATTATTTTATTTTTATATTTTTTAAATTTTTTTATTATTTTTATTTATTTTTTAATTTCTTTAATTTCTTTAATTTTCATTTTTGGATCCTCGAACTTAGCCTTTAGAAAAATCACCTAGGACCTAGGGCTTAGGACTTATGAGGGGATTAAAACATTTTCTAACCCTCAAGACACTTTATATCATGAATTTTACAATTTTACATCTCAAGGGGTAAAACCCATTTGTCATAGACCCTCATAGACCACCTAGTTCTACGACCAAATATAATCTAGCAAATCAACACACTAGGATTCCTCTAAGATTCTAATGACAAAATTAATTTTGGCTTTGGGGTTAGGCTGAAGGAAAACTCTGCCGATCATGGATTGGTGAGACAAAAAACCTTCCGAAATGTAGATCATCACTAGAAAATTAGGTCCACCTAGGCAATTTACATACATGACTCAGATATGCTAAGATTATTGAAAATTTACACATGCAGACTGGGTTTACAAAACAATATGATCAGGCTGATGATGACAGGAACGAAAACGTCACTCAAGCGCTATCCCTTTTGCGAAGAAAATGGGGTGTACTGCTATGGGTAGTTGACACGTAGTGGTCAACATCTGGCTCTACTTGGGGACATGTTGCTGCACTGTAGGAACGTGAGAATCCAGAATCTGTATCCATACAACACACAACAAAACATAAGTAGCGTCCATCCAAAAATCATCATATAACATTAAGCATAGAAAATATATAAGCTCTTCATTTATTATCTATCTAGTAACAATAAAAGTAAATCTAATCCTAGAACAGAAATAAAATGTTGAAAAAACAAGGAGTAGGGTTAGAAATACAAAGGATGCCCCATGGCATCAGATGTGTTCAATATAGTGTATACTGAGCATTTGCCTGCTTTTAGGCAAATCTGTCGGATGCTTGTCGGATGTGCCATGTCCAATTCTGCATATGGTAGGACTTTTCCCTACCCAAAAATCAAGCTGCTCGTGGTCGTCTGATGCATCAAATCTTCTTCTAATTTTCCTTTTCTTGCTCTTTTTTTTCACGGCAGGTTGTATCACTGATGACGTGGAACTTTATACTTCAAAGCTTTCAGATGAAGTATGTAAGATATGCATGGCATGTCTTTCTTCATTCTGCATCTACCCTTCCAAGGATGATGGATCAATCTCACAGGTGCCATGATTATAACTTGATCTTCTATGACTGGTGGATTAACCATGTGAGCATCAACCTGATTATTAATTTCCCTTTTATCTAGGTCACCTTCAATTATCCACTTTTAAATGGAACAAAGGACCTCATAATAAGCTGGAGCTTTCTCTAACAGATAAGGAGGTTCCTGATCTATTGATGTCCTCTGGTTTCTTTCATCCTCTAACAGTTATTGAAAGTTCTAAACCTATATTTTAATGGCATCTATCTAACTAGAGTGTTCAACCTTCATAGAACTGATTCACCTGGCATGGTCTTCTTCCATAGTCAATAATTTATTTTTCATAGAATTAATTTCCCTATCTTGATTAGCTTTCATGGTTGTCATAGTTTCCTCTAAGCCTGATAACTTGCTTTGCATAAAACTAATTTCTGTGTCATGATTAGCTTTCATGGCCTCAAATTCCTTAGCATGTTGATTTTGCATGTTAGTATGTAATCAGAGTGTTTAATTTTCATGATCTCCATCTCCTTATTACGTTTTTCTAGGTGGGTTCATAAAGTTCTCACATCATTGGCGTAATTAGTTTGATTGATCTCCATATTTTTTACCAGTCACATTAGTTCTTGTATACTTTGCTTCTGATCTTCCTTTTCATTGTCAACATTGTTTTTATAATTTTTCCCTGCTTTTCCACTATCATGGATTTGATCTGCAATAGTATTGGTGGACAACACATTTTGATATGAAGAATTGTCTTGAAATCTTTCATCGACAGCTGGACCTTTGACAAGATTACTTTCATTCTGCTGCACAATTTTAGGGGCACAAGGTGAGCTATTTGGATCACCATATCTATCATTAAAAGCATCAAAAATGTCTTGTAAAGAAGTGAAATAATCTTCAAGACAATTATTAAATTAGTTCAAAGCATCACACTTTAAAGAATGGACAAATAGACGCATTTTGACATCTTCATGATTATATTGAGGAAGTCTACAATATATGATCATTACACAAGTAAACTTGTTTAAATGTTTTCTAACAGCAATTGAATCACCACCCGAGAACAAAAATAATTTAGAGATGGCCTCTTTCGGAAAATCATGGAGATTATCAGTAAAATGACATGGTTTAAACAAATAATCCATGATGAATAACGAGGGACCAAATGGATGATAGAACGAGATCTCTCCTCAAGAAAATTAATATATGAAAGAAGTGGAGTCACCACTTGAACAATGAATCTAATTCTAGGATCCAAAAAGCAAAAAACAAGCAGATATGAGGGAGGCTTCTTGCCTAGGAAAAATAAAAGAAATGAAATGGAGTCGCCACCCAAACAAGAAATGAACTGAAGAGTAGTTGCTGATATGATGAAAGGTAAGGCGATGAAAAGATCCAAATGATGCCAAAAAATGTTGAATCTGCCAGCTCAAATGAGAGATGAGAAATATGAAAGAATGATGAGAAATGAGAAGATGAATGTCATTGAAACGCCAAGGACAGAAAAACTCTATCGCCGGAAATGGCGCCAAAAAATGTTGAATCTGCCAGCTCAAATGAGAGATGAGAAAGATGAAAGAATGATGAGAAATGAGAAGATGAATGTCGTTGAAACGCCAGGGACAGAAAAACTCTATCCTCGGCAAAGGCACCAAAAAATGTTGGTGTTGCCGGCTCAAGCGAACGATAGAAAGATGAAAAAGTCATTGAAACACCGAGAATAAAGTATCCCTGACAACGGTGCCAAAAAATGTTGTCGCACAGATTATCACGACAACGCTTAGACCGGGGGCTGTCACCTTGATCCCTGATCTCTCTAATAAGCCTGTCTCTCGTGGTTAACGGGGGTAGACCCTATGGGACAATGGATAACCAATTATGGACCGGTTGGGTTGGGAGACATGAGGGAAAACAATCACTTATTTGATTTTATTATGTTAATAGACCAGTGCCTTATGGAGTTAATGATTAAATGATTATTTATTAAATGTTGCAAAAATATAAACCATGTCAAACGATCATTTATCATCAAATCACCGAAGCAGATTGCAAGATATTCAACACACGCACAACCCCTTAATAAGGATCTAGCAATTAAATTTTAAAAGATAAAAATCTTTAAGCAACCACGAAATTTAAACGTTGACCAGATTTCAAATAGTTAATCTCTAGATATAAAAAATTTAAGCACATTTAACTTCATCACAACAGAGAAAAGACTTTAAAAAAGAATTTCCAAATTTTAATTAGCCTTTTTCATTTTTTTTTTATAATTCTAAGTTAAAAAAATATAAGATAGAACAAAAATTAAAATCCTAAATTAAAATAATAATCTAAAGTAAAATCTAGTAAAATGAGCTTTTTAAGCTTTTACTATATATATATATATATATATATATTATTTTCTTTGATTTATTCTAAAATAAAATAAAACTAAACTAAACTATAACCAATTAATTAAAACCTTTTTATTTTTAAATTAAAAAAAAAATCAAGATTCTAAAAGAAATAAAAAAGGGACTTTTTTTTTTAACTTTTAACTTTTTTATGAAAATTTTTATTTTTCATATATAAAATCCTAAGCTTAATTTAATATACATATAACCTAAATAAATACACTGAAAATTAATATAATAAAACTTAGATCTAAATTTGAAACCAAATAAAAATCTAAACTAAAATTAAATTAAAAAAAAATCAAATGTGAACAATAAATAAACCAGACCCAAATAATAACTATGCCTAAATCGAAAATGAAACCTATTTAATTGTACCCATACTTCACAAAAAAAATCGAATGTGTATTGCTGTCATTTTCTTTTGTAGGTTTGCAAGGAGCTTGAGTAGACGAGGGATAGGAGAAGCTGCAGGTCCAAGGAGTGATGGAGTCGTGGAGGGAACTACGACTAAGTGAAGAAATGGCTAGCGTAGGCCAAGGAAGGTTTGAAAACAACGAGGGTTGCGTGAGGATGGACGTGAGGAATGCAGAGGGATCTGGAGCAGATTTGACTGCGTGAGGGGAAATGAGCTGGCCACAATGAAATTGCAGGTGGACGGATGACAAGGAAAGCGCTGCGCAGAAAGATGGTTGCGGCAGCGTATAGGCGATGCGTGAGGGGCAGCGTGTTTTTATTTTATTTTTCTTTTGTTTGCAAGTGTTGGAATGAATACACATAAGAGAAGGGATGCAGGTCAGATGGGGTTGCAACAAAGAGAAAAAGGACAGTGGATGAGAGAGCTGACGGAGTTTTGAAGGAGCTATGGCAGAAAGATGCATTGGCGAGGAGAACGTTGTTCTGGCAATGATGAGAGGAGGGATTCGTAGGTGTAGGAACGTGAGGGATGGCTGCAAGCAGCATAGAAAAGGAAGCCACGTGTGTGGTAGCAACAAAAAATTGCTTGCCCTAAAAAAATTCGAAACTTTTGAATGAAAATGAAATCTTAGGCAGCAGCAGATAGATGACAAAATTCTCCAGAAAAACTGACAATTTTTTATTTTTATTATTATTATATATATATATATCTATATAGATATATATATTAAATATATATATATATATATATATATATATATATAATATATATATATATTATTTATTTATTTATTTATTTATTTTTTTCCAGATCCTGTTGCTGCAGATTTGCCTACTGAAAACCCGAAAAAAATTCTCCAGATCTGTAACCTACAATGGAAAAACAAAATACCCAGAAGCAATATGTGCAAGGAAGAAAACTGAAAACCCTAAAACCAGTTAAAAAAAATTTACAATATTTACAAGTTTTCAACTCTTAAGTAGCCAGATTTGTCAATAATCCACAGTAATACTTTTAGAATTCTAAATTTAATGTGAGATACTTCAGAAAACCCTGCATGCATTCATAACAAGATTCAGATGATAAGCCCAGGATTAAAACTATCGGGGCTCTTTCAGAAAACGCAATCCGGGAGTTGACTGGTTTAGCCGAGAACTTCCCCTAACGCCCAGTAAACTCAAAACTAAGAATTCTTGCACAACTTAAAATCAACCATTAACATAGAGGGAGAAAACAATAGTGAAATCCAGATTAAATGGAGATACCTACCATTATATTTCAAAATCTAAACTATCATTCAAACCCCAAAGATTAGACAAGATACCTGTGCCTAAATCAATCTTCATCAAGCTATTATTAATGGCTGAAAATAAAGTTATGCAAAAAAATAAATCATCTTACAACACTTTCAGAAGAGTAACACCAACAAGATTTCAACCCCAAAGTATTTATTTATTGCACAAAAAAAAGATGACTACAAGAGAGCTTTCTTTAGCACCAGACTCTCAGATCCAATCTAATCTCAAATGACCCCTAGCACCCTATTTAAAGGAAAAAATCCCAATGGCTAGTTCGAGTGATCCATGTCAAACTAATCTCGACCGTCGATGAGGATCAAGGTTTCTTTTAATCTCATCCATCAAATTTCTAAATATATTAAGAAAATGAAATTCTGCATTTATTTACTCAAAAATTTGACTTATTATTATTTATTCTTATAATTTTATAATTTATTATTATTTTAGTTATTTTTATAATTTCTTTAATTTCTTTAATTTTTATTTTTGGATCCTCAAACTTAGCCTTTGGAAAGATCACCAAGGACATAGGACTTAGGACTTATGAGGAGATTAAAACATTTTCTAACCCTCAAGACACTTTACATCATGACTTTTACAATTTTTCATCTCAAGGGGGAAAACCCATTTGTCATAGACCCTTATAGACCACCCAGCTCTATGACCAAATATAATCTAGTAGATCAACACACTAGGATTCCTCTAAGATTCTAATGACAAAATTGATTTTGGCTTTGGGGTTAGGCTGAAGGAAAACTTTACTGATCATGGATCAGTGAGACAAAAGACCTTCCGTAACGTAGATTATCAGTAGAAAATTAGGTCCACCTAAGCAATTTACATACATGACTCACATCTGCTAAGATTATTTACAATTTACACATGCAGACTGGGTTTACAAAACAATATGATCAGGATAATGATGACAGGCATGGACACGTCGCTCAAGCACTATCCATTTTGCGAAGAAAAGAGGGTGTACTACTATGGGTAGTTGACACGTAGTAGTCAAGAGGACCCATCCACACCATCCTACATCCTCCCAAACTCCAAAAGCACCCTCTAACGCCACTTGTTCGATGCCACACTCACACAATAAATTAGATGCATGTTAGATTCACATAAAAACACATAAAAATCCAAAAATATGTTTTTTGCTTTTTTACTTCCAAAAATAGCATGGTTAGATGTTGTTTTCTTCCTTGAGTAGTTAATGGCATTCCTTTCATGTTTTTCATAGTGTTTTTGGAAAAAGTAGAATTAGCTTGTTAATTAGGTTTTGCTTTACATTCCAGTATTTCTCCTTTCGGCAGTTAGAATAGCCTCTGTAGAGTAATCTTTCTTTCCTTTCATCACACATAGAGATTTTTCTGAAATCTGTAGAAGTTGGCTTGAGCTCATGGTGGTCTTGCGCTGGCTAACCAAGTGACAATCTGCAGTGAGAACTAGTACTTGTGCATATAGCACCGACACTTCCAAGTTTGTTACGAACTATGGAGTTGATAAAAGTAAAGTTGGCAACCCAGGAGTTGTAGCATTCTTGCTGCAATAATGGAGCTCACCACTTTTTGGCACTGTTGTCGGGGAAGCATTAGAGTATTATGTGATTACTGCTTTCTTCTATGTCCTATTGCAACATTTTTCTAATAGTTTATTTTAGCAAAAGTAGACTAGTTATTTATTTTCTTTCAGTTTTGCATTTCCTTGCTTTCCTTTTCAATTCCACAAATTTCTATTTAGCAAGTTCATTTTAGCTAGTTGCAATTTGTTTTTTTCAATCACAATTTCAGTTTCTGCAAGTACTTTTATTGTGGGGAATGAAACAAAAAAACAACCAAAAATATTTCCTTTCATGCCTCATAGGAGTAGAGATAACTTAGGAAAATTTTTGCCCAACACCCACATTGCTTCACACATCCAACCTTCTCTCTTCTTCGGTGGCTGCAATCAAGAAGAACCCTTAGGTGAATAGCTAGACATATTTGAAGAACCTATAGGGGAAGAAGAGGAAGAAAATATTCCTCTGGAGCCAATGGCTGAAAATAGAAATGCTAGAGGAAATGGAGAGAGAATAGAGGGTACGTTTCCCATTTGGGAGACCAATACAGACACCAAAATGAAGAATATAAGTCCTTCAACCCTACCTCACTTCCATGGTCTGACTACAGAAGATCCTGACACCTTATTGTTCGCGTTTGTTGTCATCTGTCGAACTTATGACTATGCAGAAGACGAGGCAACCAGTAGTTGTAGCATTATTGCTGTAATACTGGTGCTCACCACTTTTTGGTGCCGTTTCCAGGGAAGCGTCAGAGTATTTTGTGATTACTGCTTTCTTCTATTTTCTATTGCAACATTAAGTTAATAGTTTATTTCAACAAAAGTAGACTAGTCCTTTATTTTCCTTTAGTTCTGCATTTCCTTGCTTTCCTTTTCAATTATGAAAATTTCATTTCAGCAAGAGTAGATTAGTCATTTTTTTCCTTCAAAATCTGCATTTCCTTGCTTTCCTCTTCAATTCTGCAAATTTCATTTTAACAAGTTCATTTCAGTTAGTTGCAATTTTGTTTGTTCAATCACAATTTCAGTTCCTACAGGTATTGTCAGTGTGGGGAAAAAAGAAACAAAAACCAACCAAAAAAATATTTCCTTTCATGCCTCATAGGAATAGAGACAAGTCAAGAAATTTTTTTCCCAACACCCCCACTACTTCACACAACCAGTCTTCTCTCTTCTTCAGTGGTTGCGATCAAGAAGAACCCTTAGGTGAATAGCAAGACATATTTGAAGAACCTATAGGGGAAGAAGAAGAAGAAAACATTCCTCTAGAGCCAATGGCTGAAAACATAAATGCTAGGGGGAATGGAGAGAGAATAAAGGGTACCTTTCCCATTCGGGAGACCAATGGGGACACCAAAATGAAGAATATAAGCCCTTCCACCCTACCCCATTTCCATGGTTTGACTACATAAGATCTTGAAACCTTCTTGTTCAAATTTGCTATCATCTGTTGAACTTATGACTATGCAGAAGACGAGCAAAAGTTGAAATTGTTCCCTTCTACTCTCAAGGATGCAACACTGCACTAGTTCATGGGATTACCTGGCAATATCATCACAACCTGGGCTAAGATGCAGCAAGCCTTTAACGATAAGTATCGAAACTATTGTTGGTCAAAAGATAATAAAGAAGAAATATTCCGAATGACCATAGGAAGTGATGAGTCCTTGGAAGACTATGATGAGAGGTTCTAGCTCAGTTACAAAAGGGCCAGGTGTACACTTGACCTTGAGTCTTTGAAGTTGGTCCTACTCAGGGGAATTTGGGAAGACCACCCTCCATCTATTGGCTAGGGGGGACATCTACCAACTATCCTATGAGGACATAAAGACTTTTTTTAGAAACCATTCTAGAGCAGCCAGTAAGAAAGGTAGGGGGAGTCAACCCATAGCCAGTACCTCTTCTTCCAATTCATCCATTAAAGGTGAAATTGGAAACATGCTGTAAGACTTCAAGAGTGAGATGTTGCAGACTCTTTCCATGCAAATGGATACTTTACATGTCAAAAGAAAACAAGAGGAAGTAGAGAGGGCTTTGGGCATTTTTTTCCCTAGATGCACCAGGAGGCATCCTAGGAATGAATGCCCATTGAACTTTATAGAGGTTTGTTCAGTTTGTGAAGAAGATCATTCTATAGATAAGTTCCCTTCCTTGCCCAGACTTAAATTTGTATACCAAGGGGCCGAAGGAGTCACTAAACGGATCTATTACATAAACCAAAGGAGGCCGCATGGACCTAGACCATACTAGCAGGGGATGCAAGGGACATCTCAGGCATACTACAACCTAAACTAGTTCATCTCCATACCTTCTTGGGGCCCCCTTGCTCATCCTTCCTGGTCCATGCCTCCTCCTTTGCCTTCACATCTCAATATCATGCCCAAGCAGCCACCCATTCATTTCAATCCTATGCTCAGCCGCAACCTCAGTGGAATGCATCTCATCATGGGTGGAGGCCTCAATACAACTCTCTTCCCACTCTTCTGCCTCCACCACCTGCCAACCACAACCGTTAGCTTTTGCTCCACCAAGGCAACCCCAAATGCCTGGCCAGCTAAATCTAAACCCAAACAACAGACAGGCTCAGCAAGTGTAACGTGGGGAACCATCATGCCCAACTTATGCTGTGGAGATTCAAGAAACTAACTTGCGATCTGGGAAAGTTTTCCCAGATAGCTAGCCTCTAGCCAGGGAGGTTGAGGAGGATAAAGAGGAAAGCAAACCTAAAGCAAATCCACCCTTTCCTAAGAGACTATCCATGATAATCTAGCCTACCCCGGAAGAGACTGAACTCCTGGGAGAATTGAAACATTTATGTGTGAAGATACCACTTCTCCAAGCCATAAAAGATGTGCCTATCTATAATAGGTTGATCAAAGAGAAATGTTTTAGGCATCTAGGAAGGTGCAAGAGAGATGCTCCAACGATCAATGACATAGGACAACTGTCCGACCTGATGTTGGGGCAGATGATCTGTTCAAAATATCTGGACCCTAGAAGCCTAGTAGTTGATGTCCACATCAATGGCACAATGGTCCCACATACCTTGATTGATCTGGGAGTTGCCATCGATGTGATGAAAAAGGACACAATGCTCAAACTTAACCTCCAAGGCTCCTTGAGAAGGACCATGATAGTGCTGCACCTAGCAGACCGCTCTACGGTGACCCTTGAGGGGATTGTGGAAGATGTGATGGTCTCCATTGAACTTGTGAGTACCCTGTTTATTTCTTAGTTCTCTAGCCAAAGGCAAAGATCACTGGGTATCCTCTCATTTTGGGAAGACCCTGGTTGGCCACAGCTGATGCCTACATCAACTGCCGAGTTGGGAACATGACCATAAAGAACGGGCACATTTCCAAGAAGTTAAGCTTATATCCTCCTGCCCAACCCTTGCTAGAACACGGTCTACCTCTTTGGTTGGAGGAGGAGGATGAGGATGAAGTTTATTTTGCACCACTTTGTACCTCAGAAATCACCATGGGGGGAAAATACAAGATGAGGATGATATGATTGAAAATTTGATTCAGAATCCACCTCCTAGTGTATCACCATTAGAAGACACAGTAAGAGAAACCAAAAATAACCCCTCAACTGATCTTTCTGTGGCCGACCCCACTTCTCTCTATGTTAAAAATATAGAGTTCTGCCCAGAAAGAACATTGAAAATCAATCCATACCTATCTACTTCCCAAGAGAAGGAGCTATGTAGCATACTTAGAAAACATCTAGATGCCTTCGCCTGGAGTTATAAGGAGATGAAGGGAGTGCACCCTTCAGTATGTACTCATCATATATACATCAAGGGATATTGCAAGCTAGTCAGGCAGCCTCAAAGGAGGATGAACCCAGCACTTAAAGATATTGTTAAGGAAGAACTGTAGAAATTGCTTGATGCAAGATTCATCTATCTCATCTCTGACAGTGAATGGGTCTCTCCTTTGATGCTAGTGCCAAAGAAAAATGGTAAGTGGAGAATTTGTGTCGACTATCAGGAATTGATCAAACCCACTAAAAAGGACCATTTTCCTTTATCTTTCATAGATCAAGTATTAGATGGTATGGCAAGGAAAAAGTTTTTCTCCTTCCTAGATGGGTTTAACGGGTACAATCACATTCAAATCAGCCCGAAAGACCAAGATAAGACCACTTTCACTTGTCCTTGGGGTACTTTTTCATACCGAGTCCTTCCTTTTGGTTTGTGTAATGCTCCAGCCACTTTTCAAAGAGCAGTATTGAGCATATTTTCTGAACTAGTTCATGATGCAGTAGAAATATACATGGATGATTTTACTCCATATGGCTCTAACTTTCAGGAAGCTTTATCTAACCTAGGAAAAGTTATAGATAAGTGTATTGAGATGAACCTGTCCCTCAATCTAGAAAAATGTGAATTTTTTATGACTGAAGGGACCGTGCTAGGTCATGCAATATCTCAACAAGGACTACAAGTGGACCCCAACAAAATTTCCATCATCCAAAGGGTTCCACCTCCTCAAAAAGTGAGAGATGTCAAAATATTCCTAGGCTTAGCTGGATATTATAGGAGATTCATTAAAGATTTCAGCAAGTTAGCCTCTCCTTTGTTTGGCCTCCTAGGAAAAGATGTTGAGTTCATATGGTCATAAAACTCTCAAGAAGCCCTAGATACCTTGAAGAGCAAGCTGCTGACTGCCCCAATCCTCAGAGGCCCAAATTGGGCCCTACCCTTTCACATTTACACAGATTCCTTGAACAAAGAAATAGGATTAGCCTTAGGATAAATTGATGAAAATTTACCTAATGCCATATACTTTATAAGAAAAAACTTGTCAAAGGTAGAGTTAAACTATGCAGTGATCGAGAAGGAACTCCTAGTTGTCATGCATTCCTTAAACAAATTCAGACATTATATCACAGGCTATCAAATCTTTGTGCACACTGATCATGTTGCAATTATATATTTAATGAACAAACCAGATGTAAATGCTTGCATTATTAGATGGTTGCTTTTACTGCAGCAATTTGATTTGACCATTATTGATAAGCCTGGTAAAGAGAATGTTGTTTCTAACTTTTTGTCTAGAGTAAATTTGCCTGCAGGTGAAGAAGGAATGGTGGATGACCAAATTCCAGATGAACACCTATTTTTTTATATCAGTACTCTATCCATGGTTTGCTGATATAGCAAACTACTTGGTTTCAACACAGTTCCCACAACACGTATCCTCAAAAGAGAAGAGCAAGATAGTAAGGAAAAGCACCCCTTTCACTTGGATTGGAGTCAACCTCTTCAAACTCGAACTAGATCAGATCTTAAGAAGATGTGTTAGGGAGGAGGAAGTCTTTGAAATCCTTCTAACCTGTCATGAGAGGCCTTGTGGAGGTCATTTTGCAGCAAAAAGAACCACCTTCAATTTATTACAAGTAGGTTACTACTGGTCCACTCTTCATTAGGATGTGAGGATATACATAAGCTAGTGTGATCGGTGTTAGAGGATTGGAAAACCCACTCCAAAGGATGAAATGCCCATGAAACCTCAAGTGACCTTTAATCCATTTGAGAAGTGAGGCATGGACTTTGTGGGGCCTATCAAGCCCCCTTTAAAGTAGAAGAAGTACATCATTGTGTGCACCGACTACTTGACAAAGTGGGTGGAGACAAAAGCAATCAAAACAGTGACAGAGGAAGACGTAGCTAAGTTTTTGAGGGAAAAAATATTCTACAAGTTTGGGTATCCAAAAGAGTTGGTCACAGACCAAGGTAGTTAATTCACTTCCAACCTGATTAAAGACATGCTCACACATCATAAGATCAAGCACAGGACCCACCCCTTACCATCCACAAGCCAATGGGAAAGTGGAGGTCACTAACAGAGCATTGGAAGGGATCCTAACCAAGGTAGTGAGCAACAACAGAAAAAATAGGAAGACAGATTAGTTGAGGCCACTTGGGCCTACAAAACAACATGGAAGACCACCAATGGGTTCACACCCTATGAACTGGTCTATGGGAAGAAGGCTTTGTTGTCAATAGAATTTGAATTCAATACCTTAAGGATGGCAGCTCAGTTGGACCTAGACCTCAGCCATGCACAGAAGGAGAAATTACTTCAGCTCAATGGATTGGATGAATACAGATTGTAAGCCCTTCTCCATACAGAGGTAGTTCAACTTCAGAGAAAGATATGGTATGACAGAAATATCAGGGAGAATCAATTCCAAGAGGAAGATTGGGCACTACTCTATGATTCAAGATACAAGGATTTCAAAGGAAAGCCGAGGACAAGATGGTTGGGAACCTACAATGTGGAGAAATGTAATGACAATGGCTCAGTTCTAATCAAAACCATTGATGATGAAGCCATCCCCATGCTTTTCAATGGACATCGGTTGAAAGTCTACAAGAAACCCCTATCCAAGTAAGAGTTCATTGAAGATTTGAATAAAACAGTGATCGTAGTGGAGCATGTCTTAGCTTCCACTTCACCCACTCACTCAAGAAAAAAAGAGAAAAAATAAGGACTCAAGTGAAAATCTCCATGAGGTGCTTGAGTCCCATCATTGGGTTGAAAACCTCTTCTGAGGTGGCCTAATGATGTTAAAAAAAAAGAAAAAAAGAAGGGAAAATAATAAGATCTCTATGTAAAAACCTCCCTTGGAGGTGCTTAGGGCAGGCAATTAAGGTGAGCTTTTCTGAGGCACCCTAGTTGTTTTCAAAAAAAAAAAAAAAAAGAGAAAGAAAAATGAATTTTTATTGCATTGCAACTTTACAGGAGGACTACAAGGAAAAGAAGAAGGTGCCAAGGGGACCTTGACATTCATACTAGCATCCATCTCATCTGATCCACACCTTCCTCCATCATTTTTGGCATCTCTTTCACCCCACTGTACCTCTTCTTCCAAAACTATGTTTTCTATAGGAGGCTCCCGTAGGAATTATAGAGAGCCAAAAGTGTCTACAGAAGGTAGTTTGAGGGACAAGAAAGGCTTCATGAAGAACATATAATCCCTCAGTTACACAACAATTTTTCACCGTCCCTGTTACCCCTCTCCTGCATCTTGGAGGAATCATTCCGGGACCTATGAGAAGTGACATGACCTGCAAACACTTGCATTGCATTCCCCTAAACATGAACTTCATTTTCCCTGAAGACATCTCCTGCTAAAAACCCCTAAAAATAGCCCTTTTTCCATTGGTACAGTTCCATAGTGCAACCCTTGCGCCAATGGGGGAAATCCTCCAAAGAGGGCGTGCCAGTTGGTGCTCTATCACAGAGTCACACTTGCGCCAACCATAATTAGTGGTGTTTTTTAACAAACAAATAGTGGAAGATTCATCCTAAAAAATTCTTGGACTAAATCTATCTTGAGTCGAGTGGTTTGGCTTCGGATTTACATAGAGAGGAAGTGGTTTGCCACCTCTCATGGAAGCTTCTTTAGTGATAGAGCCAATCCTATGATTATTGTGGATGATCCCAACTCCCCTTCCTCCATCTATAAAAGCTTGTCCATTTTCCTTGGCAAGCTAGTTCCAAAGATTGGGAATTTTTCAAGTTACCAAGAGCTTCATGCTGCAAGAGCCTTCTTCATTCCCATAAGGCTAAATCTAAGTAAGGAGATTCTTGTCCAATAACCAAGGAGAGAGAGGCTTGTTCCTACTCCCAATAAGCTTTGCAAGACATGTGCTGCTGATTACCCGGCCAAAGGAGAATCTGATGTCAGAACCATGGTTGTATATTCTTCTTTAATTATTATCAATAAACGACTATTGTTATGGTTCCACTCTTATTGTTATTTGTAATGATGATGAGTTATATCCTTTCTGACTGATATATAGTTGCATATGCTGGATTTTATGTTTATGTTTGTGTTATTTCTTGTATGTGCAGGTGTCCATTCACAGAGATCATGGGGATCATGATCTTCCAGAGCAAAGGAACGGGAGAGTCATCTCTTCTACAAGCACTAGTGTTGGAATCCAGGTAGGCCCTCATAATTGGTCTTTAATTTGCAATTAGGAACTTGCGCGGTAGCGTTGTATGATTGTTGCTAGACCCGGTCTGGGCTAGTAGGGATCGCCTCTGTCCACAAAGGGGATTTAACTCCTCAACACCCTCTTACCATATTCAAACCTTCTTGCCATCATTTCCAAGCCTGCATCACATTCCAAGCATCATTATTATTTTTTCCTCTCCAAGAAAAAACACAGAAAAATAGTTTTTCAGTTTTGAAAAAAACCAAAAATAAAAGGAGAAAAATGCACCATTAACTTTACCTGAAGCTTACCTACTATCCCTCCATCATTCATCTCCACATCTGGAATCATTCTCAAGGTCCAAGCACAGGGAAATAGCTGAAGTTTCAAGGGGAGAAGCAGCTACAGGAGCCCTTGTAGGAATTCCTGTAGTAGCTGATCCCATAGAAGTCTAGCACCAACAACGAGGGACATCACATCTAAAGGTTGAAAAGGCACATGCAGCTCAGCTCTAGCAAAAGAAGAACCTGCAAAAACATGTAACAACACATTAGCAAGTAGAGACAACATGCACGAAGGAAAATGAAGGCATGCAGTAGAGAAAGCCACAACACCTCACAGTCGATTACAATAAATACACTTGGATTTTAGGTAAGTAGCTAAGTCACTCCTCTATCTGCATTTGTGTAATTAGGAATCATACGAAGGAAATGAGATGGTTGAAATCAAAAGAGGAAAAGGTGGCCAGTTAACTTTGCCACCTTCATTTAGTTGACTCCACTTTATCGAGATATCACCCACACGTGCGCACAGTCAACTCAAGAAAAAGATGCGAAGGATAGGTAGTGGGAGGAAGAGTTAAATCCTATGCAATAATGAGGGGATGATTACGAGGGGGGGTCATGATGACCAAGAAGGTGAGGAAAAATGGTCCAAATATGGGCAACATACTCCTTGCCAGGTTAGCACTCATAACCGAAAACAACCATAAAAGGTAATGAGCACTCCTCCCCACACATTCTCACTATTTTTCTTTCGTTTCTCCTCATAACATAGCCACACCACAATATTCTTATTCCTCCACAGCCTCGTATCCACCATCCTCCATCAATTTCCTCCATATTTTTGCTCTCGGCATTTTCTACAGGAGCACCAATAGGAAATCTACACGAGGGACAATGGGCTTCCACAGGAGGGGCAGTGAGTCATTTTGCAGGGAGGAAACCTGATTGTTGGCATGAATTTCAGTCTGAAGAGGTAGGTTTCATGAATTCCCTTTGTTGAATATCAAAATGTGAAAGAGTTGGTCTCAAATTGTAAATAAATGTTAGATGATCCAAAAATACAATTTTATCATAGGTTATAATTAGAATAAAAGTAATTATTATTTAAGATATTAAATTAATAATTATTATTCTAGAAGTTTAAATATTAATGGAGACTTTAGAATTAGCATATTGTTGTAACTAGATATACTCTCCAAATGTGTCGTATCTTAGGCTCTTTGTAGGAGATTAGTTAGCTAGTTGGTTTGAATATGATTTATTGTAAATGGACACTTTTATAATAGTGATCATAATTAGAGGTGTTAAGGACATGGAGCTTATAAATAGCTCATGCAAGAGTGTTTGGTTGTTCGGGTGTAAGCTCTTGCAAATCAATTATGTAATTGTTTTTTTCTGATTAATAAAATTATGTGTCTGAGGACACTTCTGCCATTATTGTGGTATCAGAGCTATGGTAATGCTACAGTTGATTTGAGAAGGAGATTCCAGCAGTTGATTTGAGGAGGAGATTCCAGCTCTATCAGATCCTGGAAAAACTCAACTCGTTGAAGTGCTCAGCAATTGGTATGAAATTTGTCAAAATTTTGTTCAAAAGAGAAAATTTTTATTGATTTTAGATTTTTCAAATCTGTAAATCATTTTTTTTTAGGCTATTGAAAACCAATTCAAATTTGTAAGTTGAATATAAGAGCGCACAGAGCTATGTTTTAAATCTCCGTTGGAATTCAATTGAAAACTGTTATGTTTCAAATAGCATTGATTTAGTTTGAACATCGTGGAGAGCGGCAAACCATGCTGCAAATTGTTTGAGATCTGAGATCTCAGTTGCTTCGGCTGTAGCTTTGGACGCTTTGCGTATGGGCCTCCTACATATGGAACAGAATTCACACTTGCAACAGGTATGCCAGCATTCCAAGCTGCATTCATAATCTGCCATTATTGTGGATCCATACAGCGGAATTAAGGATCCATACAACGACATTACTCTATGGAATCCCGCGGAGTATGCATTGAAAGAACCTAGATTCTTTTAGCTAGGAAATGCTTGAGGTGTGTTCTTTATATGGATCATGTTTCTCCAAAAATAGAATGATGGTAAAAGGGTGAAAGACGAATGTTAAGATCTGTTGGTCGTAACAGAAGTGTTGAGTAATTGCATCGTTGATTTTCGTATTCACCATTTAGAAGGAGCTAGATAAGTAAAAAGCTTATAGATCCTCAGTAACGCTAGTCATAAGTTGCTCCATATGTATCTTTGCAGTACGTCATAATAACATAAAATCTGTTTTGCCCTCTGTTTCATCCTATGTGAGGTGAAACCGCTGGTCCGTATAATTGAAGGTGAAACCACTGGTCCGTATAGCTGAAGGTGAAACCGCTGGTCCGTATAATTGAAGGTGAAACCGCTGGTCCGTATAGCTGAGGTGCCACCAGAGTAACTCCTTGAGTCAGAAAGCTCTTCGGATGGGCAACGCTCCACAAACACACAATACTCAATATTGAAAAATACATTTACATTTGCGTATTCAAGATTAAACCTTTGGGTATGGTGCATCGTTTTTTTATTAAAGTTCTGGGCTCTTATTAAAAGGAGTGAGTGTTGCAAAAAGTAAAAATGGAGATATTTTTTTAATTTTGTAATGTTATTGGAGTAATAAGGGGTTTGTAATTTTGGGCATATTGTATTTTGGAGAGATATGGAGTTTTTTAATTTATTGTTTGAGGAGTAATAAGGGGATTTGTAATTTTGGGAATTTATTGTTAGTGGAGAAATAAGGTGCAATAGAAATTTGTAATTTTTGGAGCAATAAGGAGTTTTATTTGTAACTTGGAGGGATAAGATGTGTTTGACAATTTGAAGCTATTTTTTTAATTGGGATCATCATATTTGTAACTCAAAGTAATTTTACTTTGAGGGGGGGTAAATTTTTTTACCAAATTGTGCAAAAGCACCCTTGTAAAAATCAAATTTTGAAAGTTGCCTTGTAAATATTTGAGAAATTGACTAGAGCCAAGTGCAAAGCTCAGTCAATATTCTCCTGTTTTGACGACTATTCGAGGGTCAAGGCCAAGCCCCGATAGATCATGTTTTTTGCGTGGTGTGTTGTGCTGACTATCTTGTCCTTTCTGTTCTGCTTCTTGGTGCGTCTCTTCAACGCCAAAATGTCTAAGTAGATTAACTTATTTTCTAATTCCGACAAACTAGAAGGCACCAAATCTTATAAAACATGGCATCGACTCATCGAAAGCACACTCATTTATAATGAATTATGGCAAGGAATATGTGATGGCGATGTTAAGCCGAATAAACCCACAAATGCAAATGCACTGGCAAAATGGGAAATCAAGAATGCTAAAGCCTTAGCTCTTATTAAATTGTTTGTGAATGATGAAATGTACGTACATATAGAGAATGCCACAGATGCATGGACTGCCTTGAAAACTTTTAAAGACCTCTTTGATACTCAGTCTGAATCAAAGAAGGTTGATCTACAATTAAAATTGTTGCAACAAAAATTAACTGAAGGCAGTGATGTTCTTGAATATCTCTCAAGACTTAAGAATATCAAGCAAGAAGTTATTAATGCTGGTTTTCCTGCAATTGATGATAGCTTTATGGTCACAATTGTAATTGCTGGGCTTCCTTCTTCCTATACGCATTTTTTAGAGACTTTGCAAGTAACTGGGAAATTAGAGAAACTCAAGTTTGATGAGCTTTGTGAAATGTTGAGTCAACATGATAAAACTTTTGGGAAGAAGAAGAAAGTTGGTGAAGGTGTTTTTCTCACAGAGGCCAGCACTAGTAAGTCATCAGTAGATAGTTCTCGAGGAAGAGGCAGAGGGAATCAGAATCAAGCAGCACAAAATCGAGGACGAAGCCAAAACAGAGGAAACAATTTTAACAGAGGAGGAAGAAATAATTTTCAAGGAAGAGGAAACAACCAAGGAAGAGGCAATTTTCAAGAACAAGGATATAATAATCAAGGTAGAGGACGATCTCAAAATCGAAGTCAAAGCAGAGGCAGAGGACAATCTTCAGGAAGAGGAAGAGACTTAAGTCAAATTGTGTGTCGACGATGTAACAAAGTTGGCCATTATGCTGAAAATTGTCGAACATCACTTAATAAAATTCCCAAGTTTCAGCAGCATTCAGCACAATTTGCAAATGATCAAGATGAAGATAGTTCAGAATATGTTTTTACTTCCTCACTAGCATCACAAATTTCATCTCATCTTAGAAGTGACTATGAAGATGCCTGGATCTTGGATTCCGGGGCAACTCACCACATGACTTGTCGCCGTGATTTTTTCTGGAATTTTCAAGAATGCCAACTTAATTCAATTTTTCTTGCTGATGATACAAAACATACTCCTTATGGAAAAGGAGTAGTAAAAGTTTTTCTCATTGACATTGGAGAAAAATGATTTCCAATGTATGGTATGTACCCAGTTTCAAGAAAAAATTGCTCTCCTTAGTCACGATTCGACAAGCGGGACATCAGGTGATTATGGAAGATGGTTTAGTGAAGATTAATTCAATGAAACATAACTTGAAAACAGTCATGACAGGTTATGAAGATGGAAAACTGTTACGGATGAAAGGGACAGTTATTCCAAGGCATTCTGATTTTGCAGGGGCAGTGACTACAAGTATTTCACCTATCAGACTATGGCATGTAAGATATGGACATTTGAATTTTGAGAGTCTTTCTCAATTGCAGAAACAAGGATTGGTTAAAGGACTTCCTACATTCAAAAGGGAAAATGCAAAATGTGAAGCTTGCATTTATGGCAAACAAAATCGAGAAAGTTTTCCAACAAGTTCATGGCGTGCAAACAGGTAGCTACAACTAATTCACAGTGATGTTTGTGGTCCACTACAAACTTCATTTGGTGGTTTCAAATATTTCCTACTATTCATTGATGATTTCAGCAGAATGACTTGGGTTTACTTTTTGAAGAACAAGTCAGAAGCATTTGATAAGTTTAAAATTTTGAAATTTTAAACTTACAAATGTGAATTTGAAATTTTTGAAGAACAAGTCAGAAGCATTTGATAAGTTTAAAATTTTGAAATTTTAAACTTACAAACGTCAATTTGAAATTTTTTCTACAACTATCATGAAATGTTTTTGTTTTTATGTTTAAAACAAACAAAACAAAAAGGGGTGAGTGTTGTAAAAAGCAAAAATTGGAGAAATACGGTGATTGTAATTTTTTAATGGAACGTATGTAAAGACTTTTTGAAAGAGTGTTTATAAAGTCTTTATGAAATTTTAAGGAGATATAAGGAGTATTTCTAATTCCTTATGTAATGGAGTGATAAGTTTGGAGCGATCTAATGACTTGTAATTTTGGAGAGATAGCAAGTGGAATGTGAGAGAATGAGTGGAGTGTTTCCATGAGAGATATAGGGAGAGTATTTATATGAGAGATAAAGTTTTTTTTTAATATTGTATTTTGGAAAGATATGGGGTTTGGAGTAATAAGGGTCTTGTAACATTTGTTAAGGTGATTGTAATTTTTTGGAGCAATAAGGAGTTTGTTATTTTTGTAATTTTTCGAAGGAGATAAATGTAACTCAAAGTAATTTTACTTTGAGGGGGGTAATTTTTTTTACCAGATTGTGCAAAGCACCATTGAAAAAGTCAAATTTTGAAAGTTGCCCTGTAAAAATTTGAGAAATTGACTAGAGCCAAGTGCAAAGCTCAGTCAATATTCTCCTGTTTTGACGACTATTCGAGGGTCAAGGCCAAGCCCCGATAGATCGTGTTTTTTGCGTGGTGTGTTGTGTTTACTATCTTGTCCTTTCTGTTCTGCTTCTTGGTGCATCTCTTCAACGCTAAAAATGTCTAAGTTGATTAACTTATTTTCTGATTCCGACAAACTAGAAGGCACCAAATCTTATAAAACATGGCATTGACTCATCGAAAGCACACTCATTTATAATGAATTATGGCAAGGAATATGTGATGGAGATGTAAAGCCGAATAAACCCACAAATGCAGATGCACTGGCAAAATGGGAAATCAAGAATGCTAAAGCCTTAGCTCTTATTAAATCGTCTGTGAATGATGAAATGTATGTACATATAGAGAATGCCACAGATGCATGGACTGCCTTGAAAACTTTTAAAGACCTCTTTTATACTCAGCCTGAATCAAAGAAGGTTGATCTACAATCAAAATTGTTGCAACAAAAATTAACTGAAGGCGGTGATGTTCTTGAATATCTCTCAAGACTTAAGAATATCAAGCAAGAAATTATTAATGCTGGTTTTCCTGCAATTGATGATAGCTTTATGGTCACAATTGTAATTGCTGGGCTTCCTTCTTCCTATACGCATTTTTTAGAGACTTTGCAAGTAACTGGGAAATTAGAGAAACTCAAGTTTGATGAGCTTTGTGAAATGTTGAGTCAACATGTTAGGCCCCTATACTACTAGTGTAACCCCTTATTGTTATTAGTAACAACCCCCTTATTATATTGATGTACCCATGTAGTGCCCATATTGTTACTATTGTGCCCCATAGAAGCCCACTATTGTTATTATTGTGCCCTTACATTATTATTGTTATGTCGGCTCTGATTATGTTTTGACCCCTTAGACTCCTATATATAGAAAGGAGGTCTTTTCATTTGTATCATCCAAGAATTTTTCATTTATGTAATGTAAAGGAGGTTGCCCCCTCGAAGAGGCTGAATTCTAAGGCATTGATCTATCTTTTCTATCTTTTTCTTGATCTGGTTTCATAACATTTGGTATCAGAGCTTTGGATTCTAGGGTTTCGCTGCTCCAAATAGGTCATCGTGGCATTTTCATTATAACTTTTTTTTTCTGTGATGTTTCAGAAGCTAAAAACAAAACCCATTTAAGAAGGAATCACGTTGAACCTCGGATCTGAATTTCAGAGCTTTTCGCACTATATTTGAGGAGATATGATCTGAGGAAGTTGGTATTTTTGTAGAATCCTGAATTACATTCCAAACAGGTGACCTGGGAAAAATCGTCATAACTTTCTCTCTGAGCATCAGATTGAAATTTTGTAAGAAGGTACAAAAAGAGGATGGACTATAGTTTCTTGTATATATTTTTAGTGCCAAAGGTAGAAATAGCGACACGTGGCACTTCATACAAGTTCGCTCTTCAAGAACGGTCTATAATCAGGTCATCTTGGGAGATTATGCATAACTCTTTCTTGGAGAATCCAATTTGGATCAGACTGGTGGCATTGGAAAGAGGACGCAGAGGGCTACTACAGGTCGCAATTTCAGGACTTAAAGATCTGAACGTATAGAGTTACATTCGTTTCAAGATCGAGCTCCTAAAATCAAGAAAAAGCAAGATGAGGAAGTTTGATGGCAAGGATCCGGTAAATTGGATACTTCATATGGAGCAATATTTTGATCTACATGGTGTACCAATATTACATAACGTATGTATTGCATCTTCATATTTAGAACTGGATCAATTTTTATGGTATGAATGGCTTTGTTCTCATAAACGACTTGTTACGTGGTCAATTTTCACGGAGGAAATGATAGCATATTATGAGGATTCAAAGAGCAACACCTTCTTTAGAGAAACACCACAACAATTGGAAAGAGTAAAGGGGCTTTGTGACATAGTCGAAGCATACCCCTCACAAATATAAAGATGGAAGCATACCCCTCACAACTATAAAGATGGAAGTGTTGTTTCTCTTGGCCTTCGACAACCTACAAGGGTTACACCACAACAATTGCAAGAAAAAAGAGAAAAAGGGCTTTGTTAGAATTGTGATAGCAAATGCACTAAAGGTCATAAGTGTGCTGAGAAGAAATTATTTTACATAGAATATGAAGAGGAGGAAGAAATGGATCAAGAATCAGCAAAAGAAGAGAATATATGCCAGGACCCCACCCCAGAGAAAGAAGAAATGAGTCAGACCATATCTTGTAAAGCATCGGCAAGAATTGCCACTCCTCAAACTCTCAAGATAGAAGGACATATCAAGAAGAAAAATGTGAAAGAAGTGAAAGTTCACATCGAGAAAGAATAAATGAATCCAACCATATCTTGTAATTCATTGGTCGAAATTACCACTCCTCAAACTATCAAGATAGAAGGACATATCAAGAATAAAAATGGTCAAGAAGTGAAAGATCACATTGAGCATCAAGAAATGAATCTGACCATATCTTGTAAAGGATTGGAAGAAATTACCACTCCTCAAACTCTAAACATAGAAGGACATATCAAGAAGGATGTAAGTCCAGAATCCACTATCATAATCAAAGTTGCATCCAATGTCCAATTCTATAATCCTGTGCCACTTGTCCCCTCAACGAACAATTACTGGCTCATTGTTCCGGGACACACTCCAAATGTGCATATGAGTCCATCTGGAAATGCTAATGAACAAAACAAATATACCCGCAATATTCTCTTCTCTACTACACAGTTCGTCGGGAAATCCGATCAACCCCTTCCGTGTAGTCACTCACCTTCCAAGTTCCCTGGTATCCCCTATCTCGGATGATCCATCCTTTGGCATGACTTCCTTAAATCGGAAGGTCAAACAACCAAGGCATATCCCTGCCTTAAAACCATCACTGATCATAACATTCTCATGGCAATCAATGGGAACTATTGGGTACCGGTGTCCCACAATCACCTTCTCTTGAAGTGCTCTACCAACATAGTATTGCATGTTCCAATGTCCTTCACTGTTGCTACTAATTCTTGCAGTCTATTTTGACCACTCAACTAGCCATGTTCATGCATTCTTGTTCCAAGCACATAACTTCCATTAGATTCAAAATAAATTGAAATAAATTCAAACCATACCTCATTGGTAGCTCGTCAATAAGGTACACTTGCAATCTTATTTAGTTCCTATCATAACAAGTCAAACTAATTGGTTAATCAAAAGATCATGTATAAAGATATCACATTTGGTTAGCTCGAAAAATAACCATCATAAATCACAATCATAAATCACATGGAACCATCATAAACCATAATCATAGATCACATATAATCATCATATACCATAGCCATAAATCACATGCATAAATAAAACTGAATTAAAATGTTGATTCTTCTCCTTTCATCAATCCTTAGCTTCTACTTTTGTCTTTATTCCATACACACTCCATATCGGTTGCCACACCAGACAAACACCCAGTGCCTTCTCCTCAACCATATGCATATACACATAGTATGCATCACACACACGCACACAACTACACACATCATACAACACCATGCAATACATCCATCTACTCCAGTACCACCTATACACCGCAACCACTTGCATAACATGTGTACAACATCACATGTACACGACACCACCTGCACAACATGTACACAAAACCACATGTACACTGCACCTCCTGTACAATGTGTACACAATACCACATGTACACAGTAATACATGCACGACATGTACACGACACTACATGTACACAACATCACATGGATGACATGTACATAGCACTACTTGAACATAGTGCCACTTGTACAACATGTACACAACACCATTTGTACAATCATGCACACAAAACCATATGTACCTAGCACCACTTGTATAACATGCACACAACACCATAGGTACATAGCACTGCATATATAACATGTACATAACATCATCTATACACACCACTACATATACAACATGTACATAGCACCATCTATGCCCATCACTTCATATGCAATATTCACAAAACACTATCTATACTACCTTGTATAAACAACATGTACACACACTATATGTACACAACACTGCATGTGCACACATCATAGATGCAACATGTACAACATACGCCACATATGCACAATAGTAATACAACACATCCAAAACCACAATATCTCTACCAAGCAACCTTGCTTTCAGCGTCTTATCCATGCTTGTCTGAGCATGTCGCAGACCACATTGCTTTCATTTCACTATTGTATCCAAAAATATAAAATTTCCATAACATAGACATACTATAATCACATAATATCAACTCATAATCATATGATATTGACCTTGTATATTTTTCATGACTCTTCTTCTCAATTTATTCCTCATAAGACCAGGAACCTCTTCATGCCATTCATCCGCGTAAGTAATCATTCCTCCACAAGGACGATTCCTAATGACCCTATCAGATGGTGACATAGATACATAGATACATACGTATATAAGTATTAGCATAATACAATCATTATTATGTTAGACAATGACATACATACATACATGTATACATATATAAACATCAACATAACATAATTACTATATAACATAAGGTCTAGGTTAAGGGAACTTACTTTATTCATGCACAACATTGAGAACAATCATTACCAATATAGCCAAGGAATCTGACATCTCAAATCCATTTACTTTACATGTTCTAGTTATCTTTCACATGTTTGTACTGCTACCATCCATTTACCACAATGGACTACAATAATCCAACTGAATGTCATAGTCTTACTTGTCGTTGTGCTTACTAATGCACTGACTTCATCCAAGTCTTTCATTACCTATTGGGCTTCATCTGAATCTTATTGAACTCCATTAAATTTCTTCTTTCCCAAACCAATTCCCAAGACTCAACACATAAAAGGAAAGACAAGAAACAAACAAGAATAAAATCATAAAAACCATTAACAACAATAAGACACCACAACCAAAGTAGCAAGGCCTTGCACCAGACATTAAAAAACCAAAATCAAGCACAAAAAATAACCAAAACGCCAAAATCACAAGACTAACAACAAACACCATGACTCAATCCCCATGGTTCCCAATGAAAAATCAACCTGAGCCTTCTTCGAGATTTCATCGCAATCTCTCTCCGATGCGATCCGATGCATCATATTTCCATAAAAACAAAATTGTCAGTGCATAAATAACCATAAAAATACACCAGATACCTTATCTTGTTGCGCTAAGCATGTTTCCTTATAGCTGAACACGTCCATGCCATCTCTCAAGGGACTCCAATTCCCTTAAAAATCTACCTATAACTAGAGACTAGCTAATATACATGTCAATTACATGTCCATGAATATAGAACATATCTACATAATTTCAGGAAAATCAAGGTTAAGAAGACTTCCTGTGTGCAAAGTACTCATTCGTTTGGAATTAGGGTTTCCAAACATATCCAAAGGAATTCTTGCCTAATTTCTTTCCTTTACCTTTTTACCTTGCTACAATTTAGGCTTACTATGTACTACCACAACACCTAATTGTTAGTTATATAAACACATCAATTATTACCTTGTCATGATAATACCATACATGTTTCCTGCAACTTCTCACACATGTCAACCACATGTTCCAAATATCAAGACAATCATATCTATCAATTTGAAATCAACTTTTACAAACAATCATGTCATAACCCATAGTCAAATCATAGTCATTAGACATAATACTACAACTATCACCTACAATACTCAAGTACATATCAACTGTCTCAACACATATGTATTAGTACAATCATCTCAAAACACGATCATTTGAACACATAGTCATATTATGCAATTCACTAAACATTCCACCAACTTGCAACCATACCATGTTAAATAAATAAACTAGATGACGTAATAGACACCAAACACTTAAACACCTAATAGATGACATAATGAAATGGTAAAGCACCAAGTATATGACGTAAGAAAACTCATACCTTAATGTATCTCAGGGGAGGCTATCTTGGCTGCATGATCAATCTAGTTAGCATAATATAACTTCACAACATATGAAATCAAGCATAAATAAGATCATGATATCCATAATAGTCACTATTTAACATGTTCACATCATAACTCACGCACAATTATCATTTATGCATGGCAATCACATATGTACGGTCGGTCTAGATTAATACAACACAATACAACACAATAAGTTGACTTATACCTAAATTTCGTAACCCTAACCATCTGCATAGGCCAATCCAACTTAGTTTGATACATATAACATCAAGGTATAATTTCTATAACCCTAATCACCAAGTCACTGACATATAACAACAATAACCTATATATCATGCTCATCAACAACATATAACCTAATCATCAAGTTATCTAACGTAAAAAAATAATAACAATGCATATGACCACAGGTTACTATCATTCATGACTATCTGACACATGTGCATATGACTACACTAATCAATTATCATCTATCATGTATGTAACCATAACGTCAAAATAAATGTACAGAAACCTATTGTATATAAACCTAATGCATATAAAAATCCTTGACTTACTTACCTGCATGCCCAACATGAAAACCTGTATGATGATCTGCTTGTATCCCAGAGCCTAACGCTGCAACTTTATTATGATGATCTACATCTTGTGCTTTATCTCAGCCAACACATTAGCATCATAAAAACCAATAGCATCATGATAACCTAAGTTTCATACCATGAGTTCACAAGGCATGTTTGACTTACATTTCATGCATAACCATAACCAAGGCCATGCATGCATAATGACTGCATATAGACATATAACACATGAGTACAAAACCATCTACACATCCTTCTCGCTAGGGTCTAGTCATCAATGCATGACCATATCAACTTCAAAAACCATGACCTCATGCATGACAACAACCATTACTTCATTGTACGCATTGCCACATGCAACCATCAACATGAATAAGCAATGCATAATTAACTACACATATGCATGAGCACATGTAGTCGAGCATAAGAAATCAATACTTGTAAGCAACCTACAAGAATGATACATGTAATCAAACATACAAGAATGCAACCTGACATACAAGGATGTAATCAAGAAACATACAACAACATGTAAGCAACATATAACAATATGTAACCAATCATATACTCATGACGATACATTCCACAAAATCAACATCAAGTTCCTCATGAAAACCTTAATACACCCATGATCAACAATATGAAATGCAACAAGCACATGGAATGCAAGTACAAGAGACACACATGCAACTAACATGTATGCATGACCAACGCACACCACCCATCCAGTCCGTGGAGTGAACCATGCTCTGATACCACTCTGTAACACCCTCCTCCCACATCTACCCAAGTAAACATGCCAACTGGGGTAAACATGCGACCAAAGGATACTATTATTGGATTCGATCTCCTATGTGACCTTAAGGAAGTAGAATCGATAGAAATATAAGGCACAGAGATTCAACATCAGCTTCAGGACCCTCAGGAACCAATCCAACACTTTAGACAACTTTCCCTTAGGTCCTACTGAAGTTTTGACCAACTTAAGAATCAACCGCTCTCATGTTATAGGCATGACAATGTCTAGAAACCTAGAGTCTCTCTCACAGGCTTACTTGGCAGTGTCAAGAGACTCATTTTTTCAATTTTGTGAAGCGTCCCCGGGATTTGAGCCACCTTTTCAAGCTTAGAGCCCCACTGCCCTGAATTGGACCATCTCTTCAAATCAATAAAATATCATGAAAATGATGTATTAAAGCAAATACTTGTTTAAGACCTTGATCGGACCACTACTAGCTGATAGGCATTTCATCAAACATATCATGAATATTTAATATATAGGTGTAATTAACAAATTTAAGCATAGTGGTCTCATACTTATCTAAGATTCAGCATGAAGAATTGATGCCTCAACACATTAACTTCCATTGCATCCATTAGACCATAGATAAATTGTTCATTCATATAGAAGGAGAAGCATGATGAGAGCCATGCATAGTTGTTATCATAAAACATATACATAACTAACATAACAGGGACAAAAATACCCATGTAATCACAACCATATAAACCACATATAATCCAGTATAATACTCATAGAAATATAAGGAGAAATAACCTTTCATTGATGATGCAAATCCAAACTCGAGATGGGACTTCCACGTTCCACCTGACTGTAGAATGGCTGAGCCAAATATCTCTTCATTCATTCACACCCGTGCCATATTCCAAGCATTAATGTGAGACTCAAACCAAAAGAACCAACCAAGGCATATTGAGGCTAAACCACCTCACCCTCATCAATAGAAACCAAGTGTTACCCTAATCCATACTAAATCACTAGGCCAACACAATGAGCACATCATAATAGGTTTTACCATGATCTCCACCTAATCACTAGGACAAACAAGCATGGATGCCACAATATTTCTCCACCTACACCGTGAGGAATTTTCCTGTCTCCTAGTCTCTCAGGATTTACCAGAATCCAAACCCGGATCACTAAGACCTAAACCGAGAACCACTCTCCAGGCTTTTCGGCATATCTCAAACCCATGATTATTAGGCCCAACAGAGAGAAAACTACCTCTTGGATTTACCATATATCTTGCCATTCACTGGCAAGGATTCCTAGGCCCACTGAGGCAACAAAATATTGGGTTTACCACAACCCACAGTTTGTCTCAGGGGTCGCTAGGTCGGTGGCTTTAGCATGATCTACAGTTTGGTCCAGGGAACACAAGGCCATGTGCTCTATCATCGAAGATCCACCCACACTCAGCTTTGAATCCATCTGGTAATCCAGCTCAACCAAAATATGAGAACCCCATCAAACCATGGCTATCTAGAAATGGCGAGGCTAGGCTAAAAACACTGTTACACCTAGCAAAACCCATGCCACAATAGAAAAATAACCACATGCAATACCATGCATGCTAAATCTAGTAAGGAAATCACACATCGAAAGTGATACCTACATAGAATCATGTTGTAGTTTCTTGATCCTGCTCTTCCTTGCTTGCTCCTTCCTTCTTCTTGCCTTCTTTGCCTTTCTTGATCCCATGCATAACCATTGCAAAAGATTGAGCCAAAATCTTACTTTGACTAAGAGCTTACTCTGTATAAGAGCTTTCCCACTGATCCTTAGAAGCCTTTTTATGAATGAGGTCTCTAATTTCTTCATTTTCCATTATTTTCCTACATTTCCTCCTCACATGCAACCTGTGACCTTTCACCTCTTTTTTCTCCTAGTTTTCATTATTTTCGTAAATAAATGTGTCAAAAATGTCATTTTGCCTTTCCAAAGCATTTTCCATTGTCTTTGCCAATTACCTTAGTCATAAACAACCAAATGAACACCCACACTGGGATGTCTTGCTGAACATTTATCTTGGAATATGTGTCTTATCAACCGCGGTTATTATTTTTGCCTTTATTTACCTTTATTACATGGAATTTTCACCATGGTCGTTACATCATCCTTAATCGATTGTGCTAGTGGGACTTGACCATTAATTATGATTATTATTGTTTATATTAATTTTATATAAATTATATTCATAACACAACTACATTTTTGTAGGAGGGGCCTCCTCCACCCACCCCCCTTGGGGGCGCCATTGGAAGGCAAATAATTTACGATTGAGGCAAAACTTGAGAAGCAAAGGTTGTAGAGTCAAAAAAACATTTCCTTCTGTGGTTGAGTTAATTCACAAGTGTGTTATTTCGTTTCTTCATCCTATGCGTAAATTATTAAATAACATGTATTAAATGAGATTAATAATTAAATAAAATATTAAGTCTTACAAAGTACAAAATTTGATTCCATTTATGGCGACATTGGACTCTAATATTCATTTCAAAAGTGAAAAATCAAATTCTAAAAATGCCAATTTTCAAAACTACAAAATATAATTGAAAGTAGAAAATGATAAATTCAAAATGTGCAAAATCTAGTTCCAAAAATGCCACTATCATATCCAAAAGTGTCATTTTGAATTTAATATTGGTACTTTTTAAATTAGATTTTTCACTTTTAAAATTCCAATTTTTAATTTAGAAAGACTAATTTTGACATGTTTTTGATGTAATATCATTTTAAGTGAATTAATATAATTGACATCGAAACTTTTTGTGTAATATAATTAGATTATAACTAGTGTAGCCATATAACTTAAATGGTTGAAAAGCATTGATAGGCATCAAAACACTTACCTCATGATATATATCACATTGCCAAAGATTATAAATAAAAATAAAAATAAATTTAACTAAATTAGAACTTTATTATTATTATTATTTTATAAAATAATTAATATATGAACTAAACATATACACATTTAAAAGAAAAAAATGTAAGAAGATTCACCCCTCGTTATCATGGAGATTAACTTTGTTACAATGCTATGAGTGGATACCATAAATTGCTAATACCACATGCTCAAACAATCATAACTCATGTTCATGTGACATTTTCTTAATTAAAATGGAAAATAGGGTATAACTACTATTGAGATAAATCTCAATGTTTGATTTGTACTATTACTTAGAATATCTAGACTATTTTCTAAAGGTTAAATTTTTGTCATCCACCTAATAATTATTGATAGTTAAATTAAGTAAATAAACACACATATCTACTCAATGAAATCTATAAAAAATTCCATTGTTACCAATGTGATATGTGGTGGACACGAGACTTTGAAAAAAAAATGAATTTAGTTGAATTATATGGAAAAACACCAAAAATATTATTTGTTAAATAAAATTGTGGAAATGGTCATCCTCCTCTCGAGGACATTGATTTGTGATAGAATGTGAAATGAAGGTTGCAACATCACAATAAGTCACTACTTAGGAGGTGATTTTTCAATTAAAACATTATAATTTAAAAGAAAATATATTACAAAACAAATATAAATCTATTTAATTTAGGCTTTAGATTTCCATTAAAAAATATATCAACTGAACAAAAAAATATTGAAAAAGAAATTGAGCATAACTTGGAAGGATTTAAAAAAAATCAAAATCAAAATTCCATCTTTAATAGTCAATATGATTCTATCTTAGTTAATATATTTTATTTTTGAAGAATAAATTTTCCCTCATTGAAACATTAATAACTCCTAACACCGAAAGATGAAATAAGAATGCATTAGCTACTAGGAACATAACCCAGTACTAACCCCTCACAACTTGATTGGAATACATAAATCACCAATTGTAGAGACTTGTCCTAACCAAAAAGAATTAATGAGAATGGATCATTCACTAACTATAGAGATCATTAAACCCTAAGGACTCATGTAAATGGATAAACTACCATCCTTAATGACCACATGTAACTCTAAAGCATGTGAGAAGAATAGATCAACTACCAACTATAGAGGCCACTACAATCCCTTAAGATTTGATGGGGATGGGTCAATCATGTGTCGAACAAGTCATTCATAACACCCAAGGATTTGATGAAAATGGATCAATTTCCTTGTATAATGGTCGTTACTAACTCCAAAGGAATCTATGGGAATGAATCAACTACTAACAATGGAAGCCATTATTAACGCTCAAGGACTTCATGGGAATCGATTAACCATTGCCAATAGAGCTCAATTGTAACTTGAATGGACTCAAAGAAAATGGATGAACTACCACCCACAAAAGCAACTACTAGCCCCTAAGGACTCAATGGGAATGGATTAGCCACCAACTGCAAAGGTGACTCATAACCCCAATGAGCTTAATGGGAATGGATCAATATTAGCAATAGAGGCCACTAATAACACTTAAAGGCTCAATAGTGATAAACTATCAAATAAGAATGGATCAATCATCAACCATAAAGGTCACTACTCACCCCAAATAATTTCATGAGATATCAATCACTAATAATAAATGTCACATGTTAAAAAACTTATAGAAATACATGAATAATCAACCATATACACCTCATAAAATTTAATTTCAATAAATTAACTATCAACCATACATACTACTACTATTCCACAACATTATATAAAAATAATCAATTACAAAAAACTCCTAACATTATGTGATTAAACAAAAAATAATTTTGAAAAAACTATATAAAATAAAAATAACTCTCAATATGTATCCCAATTATACACAAACATATAATAAAAATGTTATAATTATTTCTATTTTTCATATTTTAATTTATAAATATTTAAAATTTGATGGTTGATTAATACTCCACCAGTAATAACATACATCCCACTTTATGAAATGTCGTGATTTTCTGTCAATAATCTATTTGAAACTCTGAATAACCACTCCATCCTTTATTCATGAGTAGCAGCCTACTCCACAACTTTTCCAGAATATTGGCTTCCAAAAGAAAACGCTCCACATAATTAAAATTCATGAATTCAACACGGGTATCTTTATGTCGATGGCTGATTTCTCAAATATTTGGGAATCGGATGGATTGCTGATTTCCTCCATATTTCGGAATCTAATAGATATAGTCACGGTTAATTTTTTGACTGCACCCATGTTTATCTGATTCCCAAATATTTAAATAATCAACAATCTACTTAAACTCAGACATTCAAGACAGGTTCAACTGATAATATGCACTATTCTCTCCAGTTTTAGTAGCCTAACCAATTTTACTAGACCAACCATTTGAGGATGGCTTTGTAAGTAAAGCAACCAAGGCTCAAACTTTACTATTAAAATGTTTAGATATATATATTTTTACAGTAAATATATTCAGTAATATCAAGAATTTAGATATTTAAAATCAAATTATAATAACTATAAATCAAATTTTCTGAAAATTGTATCAGATTTTTTCAAAATCATTCTAAAGTTTTATTATTTTCTAAACAAATTACAACCAATTTAAACTACGCATTCAAAAATTCATTAACATTTAAGGTTACACAGTGATGTCACTTCATCAGTGAAATGATAAATAAATTATACGGAGACTGGGAATTTTAATTTTACTAAACGCCGTGTTTTTGGACGATATTTGGTCAATTCCATCCAATTAAAAATTTTCGTTCTATAATTTTATTTCTTTGGCCATCAACGCTTCACATCTCACTTTATGACTGTCAACAATGTTTTGACTCTAAAGACATCCATTCCCTACCAAACATAGTTAGGATGAAACATTTTTAGATTATGAGAGCACTGAATTTCCAATTTGATGCTAACATGACAGGTTGAGTATATTGAAGTCCATTCACCCATAGATTTATAATATGCAATCTAAGCTAACATGGTTAAAATGAAATGGCTGTAAATGTTTACAAGCATTTCTAAATATTTTTTAAATCGACAATTTAAATAAATAATAACCATAAATAAACTCTGCACACTAAATAAATGTTCAAAGTCATTTCCACATACCGATTGCCAAGAAAACGATGAGGGCGAATAACGAGCTCCTCCTCGTCGTGGGAAATATTTCCACGTTTAATGTGGGGGGCAAAGATAGTTCACCCAACGTAGTCTACCACTCTTTCCACACCGCATGATATAACCTACAAAGCAAAATTGTTACAGATGGTGAAGTGTGACTAGTAATGGTGTGGATGAGTGGGACATCAATTGAAGAAAAAAGGAGAGAGGCACAGAACCGTCCTCGACCTCGTGGCTCTGTTTTTCGATTTCAATTGTGAGTATAATCATCTTCGATTTGTGGTGGGTGTATGGATTTGGAAGCCCAAGAGGCAGACATGTTTTGCTACGCAAGCCTAGTTGGAAGGCATCAAAATTCTAGGATGTGCGTTGTTGTGCCTGGTCGCTAGAGGCTTGTTTTTGTAGGAAGGCCATGGTTGGTGTTCACCTATTTTGTAGAGTGAATTCTCAGGTGTTATATAAGTCTTTACTGGTCTATTTCTTATGGTGGACATGTGTGTTTGATCTGAAAATTTTAGGTTCTGAAACACTAGGTTTCATTAGCTCTTGGATGGTAGTTTTAGTTCAAGGTTTAGTGTCCATTTTTGTTCAAATTTTAGTTAATGGTTTGAGTGCAAGTCACCAGACACGGGTTGTGAGTCTTGTTCTAAGAACTCCTGTGGTGCACTCTAGGGTTTGGTATGGTCCTGGGGTAAATTTTGGTGCAGTGAAGTTGGTGGGTGGTTGTGCTCTTTGAGGTTTTGTATTGTATTAGTCCATGCTTGGTTGTTTGTGGGTTCAATGGTTAATGGAAAAAAGTCACTGGAGGAGGTAATAAATCTTCTATTTCAATTGTCAAATCATATGTTGAGTTGGGGTCAACCACTTGGAGTTATTGTGATGACTTAGCATGTTGGTTTCCTCATCATGTTAGTTTTGGGTCTAGTTTGGTATTGTGTTCTTTTGCAAGTAGAGGCTATCATCGCAATTATTGAGAATTCAGTCCTAATTCATCGATGTCATCAAGATAGAGGGGGAGGACCAGACAGGGGTTAGTTGTGCCCAACTTGCACAATGTAGTTCGTGTATTTTTCCCATGATTCGACAACCACATTTTTCAACGATGTTCCGTCAAATACATGTGAAGAAATCGAAAATATTGAGACACTGACGTGGGTTAAGAGATAATCAATCTTAGACTTGGAACTTATGGAGGATATGTCGGCTTAGGTCCATGACTCTGGGTACACTTGGGGGGAGAAGAAATAATACCTCAATTATGTGGTTCTTCATTAGCAAATGGAGACCCTTTTAGGCTTGTTCCTTAGGGATAAACAAGAGAAGAAATACAATATTTTCGCATCCCTTGAAGATGTCCATGGAATGATGAGGAATTGAAGGTTTTTTTTATAAAAAAATGACTCTTCTTTGGCTTATATAGAAATCCACATTGCGTGTGAATTTGATGGAGATGCCCTGATGGATCCTCTTGGCTCTAGTGCGAGGGCTCTGGAAAACATCTCTTCTTTTGACAATTATTAGAAATCATAGTGGGCGAGGGGTTGTATGATGGCTCTTTGTGTCGGCTCCTGGCTTGTTTGCTTGGGCTTATGGTACTTCTTTCACTTCTCGGTTGCATGGTGGTCCGCGAGATTAGTCCTTACCTAATATGTTGGACATGTGGAAAATTCCCTGTTTTGCGTGCGGTATGTTCATTGGTAAGTTACAACACTTAAGTTTTGGATGAACTCCCTTGCCTAGTTTTTTTTGTATTTGGTGTGCAATTTCTATGTTTGATGTCATAATTGTTGGGTTTTCCCTTTGCGGCATTAAGGTAATGGATGTTGTTGGTTTTTTATGTAAATAGGTAAGTTGTCTCTATGTTGCATGTGGGGTTTTTTGCAGGCCAGATTATGGTTGTGGGTTTTTTTAATTCTGGGAACTAGTTGATGTAGTCTTAGTGTATTAGAGACTACTTTGGCTAGGTTATATGATCGGGTTTGTTTAGGATACATGAGTCCTCCATGATTATTCTTAATATCTTTGTAACTCCATGTTTATCAAATTTTGAGGAATATAAATGCTTTGTTTTACAAAAACAAAAAAAAAATTAAGTAGATATCAACTTCATAAAAAAGAAATGTTAAAAGAAAATATTTTATTGTTGTATATAATAAAATATGCAATGTGCCAGAAAAATTAAAAGTTAAAAAAGAAAATAAAAAATATCAATTTCTTTCTAATAAGAGGGAAATGTGACATTTATGCAATTCTTAATATAAAATTAATTGGACATTTAAAAATATTCATAATAATATAAATTTCAATTGGGGCTATCAATAAATATATTAATATGTAAGATTAAGTAATATTGTTGTAAAGTATATGATGATGAGGATTAACATCCACTAAGACCAATGTGGTCTATTGGACCTCAAGAAAGAAAACGAATCTAATTGTGATTCTTCAAAATCTTGTTTCTATGATCAAAAGGAAGGGAAAGAAGGGCTCCAAGATTGCTATAGTTGGGTTGGCTTAATAAGTCAAGAAGATTGGAAGTGTGGTAGGCATTAGGAAATTGAGAGCAAATTTGAGTAAGAGTCGGGCATTCTAGAAAGAAGTATTTTTCATCTTCCACTTTCTTAGTATCACAAATCTGACAAATTCTATTGTCCCCAGAAATCTTGGGAGTCGACCATTGCTTGGCTTCACTTCGAAGTTCATGATAATTAGTTTTTATCCTAGCGATGTTCATTTTTTTCTTAGTGCTGGTCAACACAAAGAAATAATTCTGATTATCGAGGGTGGGATTGATCACCTCCTTATAGTATCTTAGCTTCCTTTTACCCTCCAACTCCTTATCATCCTACAACTTGTCCTTAAAATTGGAGGTAATAGTATCTTTGACACTATCCTTACTTCCCATGATGATCTCTTCCTCAATCCCCTAATGGTTGAACCAAGATTGGGCATCTTTATGCCACCCGCATTGAAGGCGAAGGTAGGTGTCAAAAATCCATTTTAATGTGGACAATGTAGTCCATACATAAAATGCCCCAATGCACATGTTATGTAAAACATTTTAGTGTCGACTATGTAGATATTATATATTATTTCAAAAAATGATGTATATATCATATTAAAATAATAAAAAAAATGATTTAAAAAAATTGAAGTAGCTCACTTTAACCTTTGTCTATAAAAAAAAATTTATTTATTAAATAACAATTTTTCCTAATTACAAGTTAAGTAGTATTTAATATTAATATAAAAATACAATAAACAAATAAATATTATAATATATATATAATAATAAATAAACAACTACTACATTTAATTGAGATTTAAAAACAATAAAAAACTCTAATTATTTTTAAATATTTCACTCTAACAAATTTGTAGTCAAAAAAATTTGATAAATTTTTTTTATCCTTAAATCCATACTTAAAATAAATCTTAACCAAATTTAAATAATGAATATCTGAGTATTATCAAAATGTATTTCATGATGCTCCTTATAAATGCCCATGCCTGCCCAGGAGCTTGTTTAATACAATTATAAACGCAATGTTTAATATAGTTATAAATGCTAAAGTTTTAATGGTTTCTTATTAGTTTTTTTAATTATAATTTTGTTGTTTTAATGGTTTGCTATTAGTTTTTTTAATTATAAATTTGATTTTATGATTAGGAATCTAAGATTTGTAAATTTGTTTATGGAAATTTAAGTAATAAATTGTTTGTATTTTAAATATATGATAAAGATGTTGTAATTTTTTTGTTTTTTTAATGGAATTTTTAATAGTATATATATACTAAGAATTTGTAATAATAAATTTATGACATTTTTAAATTTATGATAAAATGTTGGTATATTTTTGTTCATAAATTTTTTATGAGTCAATATTTTTGTTTAAGTTTTTGAAATTATAAGTTTGATTCACGATGAAGACAATATATAAGGTAGAAATAGGAAATCCCTACAAACAAAAAAAATCACAAATATTTAAATTTGTAATTATGTTTTTACAATCACAAATATTTAAATTTGTAATTATGTTTTTACACTGATAACCTCTTATCAAACTAATTAAAGTAGAATGCATAACTGCAGCAAGAGCTAACCAGGGTGCCATAAGGCATTAAATGACTAGTTCTCTGCATGCCCTTTAACTTTATAACACACTCCATTATTTTTCATTTATCTCATTATGTGCGCGAGTGTATTATAAAATTAAAAAGCATGCCTACCATCCCCTTTCTAGTTCTTACGCTCTTGATCAGTTTGCGATTTGCTGAAACGGTAGCTGATACACATCAATGTTCGACAGCAAATTGACAGCTTTGCTGTCAGTTTTGAGTATCTTAAACTTCATTTAAAATATCCTCCTAAATATTTTGCTTCGCCACATTACAGGAAAAATAAAGTTTTCCAAATCCCATTAAATAAATGGCTTTCGTAAACAGCCAGTTACCTACATACAGAAAACTAGGCCGAATCGTTTAAATAAAGTTTGAAATTTGAATAAAGGATGCACGGCTTCAAATTCTGAGATTCCATGGCAGCGAGTTTCAAGTAGCAATCGTAATGAATGTCCATGGTGAACAGTGTTTGGCTTGGCGTTTATGGTGCATGCAACCACTAGGGACAAGGAAACAATAGTTGCAGAGTAGAAATAAAAGGACACCGGGGTCCGCCATCATTGCATTTTCCAATGATCAAGAAGTGGAAGAAATATATCATTGGTGAAAGACGAAAAAAAATAGAGGAGGCATATGCACAATCTGGACTGAAAATTATCATTGAAGTATTCCGATGGTTATAATAACCGTTAAAGGTCTTGTTAGATGGAAATATGTCTTGCAGGGTTTGGTTATGCCGGGAGTATGAAAAGATAAGAAAATAAATAACTAAATAACCATTGATCGTCAAGTGATGTGTATACAATTAAGTGATGTGTATACAATTGATCTCACTGACAAAGAGCCTAGATGAAACTTCTTAGGAGGAAGTGGGATGCCAAAGTGCGACGAATCCTAAAATTGGAAAAAAAATATTATACACTTTAACTTATATAAATATATATAATAATATATATAATATATATATAACTGAATTGTATATATATATATATATAATATATATATTATATATATAAAACAATTCAACTGATTAATCAAACATATAAAACCCATCATAAGATCAATGCTTAATTCATTAAAAATAAGAATGTTAAAATTTATATTTTACATTGAAATTAAAAATGATTTATATTATTAAATTAATTTGTAATGTGTTTGATCATGGTAATGAATATAATTGATCACAAAATTTTATCACGTTACGGTTTGAAAAACCCTCATTCAATCTTCTTAAGAGTGCAATGTTTGAATGTGGAATATTTGTCCAGCGCATGGAAAGCCTTTTGAACTAGTAAATCGTTTGCTAAATTATCATATTAGAATACACAAAATAATACATCAATAAAAGGGAAATGTCTCAATAACAAATTGGGAAAATGAAATAAGGGGAATGCATCAATAACAAATTGGGAAAGTCACAAAAAATCACGGAATCCCAAAATACAAAGAGTTAATTATGATTTTTTAGAATTAATGGAGATTATACGAATATTGTTACTTAGTTATGATTGAGTTTTTTTTAGACATTCAGTGCTTATTATTTAGGGATTTGTTTTACTATTCCTAACAAAATGTATCTATTTATTATTGGAGTTTAATGTGAAGCTGAAATGGGTGCATTTGCTTGTAGGAGCTCTTGGTGATCCGTACCTGTGAGCTTCTCCTGTGTTGTTTGCCAAATTCAAGTCTTCCATGTGCAACTAGTGACATGGTATCAGAGCTGCAGGAAGGAAGGAGAGGCCTGTACGCCTAGTTGAGGAATGCGAAATTGTCGCAGGAAGCTGAAGAGTAATTGCGACATCGTCACAGGGACATCATCGTAGGTTTCTGGTATACAATTGCGACTCTCCTCCTGTGTTGTTTGCCAAATTCATGTCTTCCATGTGCAACTAGTGACATGGTATCAGAGTTGCAGGAAGGAAGGAGAGGCCTGTACGCCTAGTTGAGGAATGTGAAATTGTCGCAGGAAGCTGAAGAGTAATTGCGACATCGTCACAGGGACATCATCGTAGGTTTCTGGTGTACAATTGCGGCTAGTCGCGAAAAGGAGGCCAGTCGCGAAGATTGTGTTATAAGCGTGGAAAAGCATTGGCTGTGGTGGTTAAAGACTGCGTTGTTTGCAGTGTTAAATTTGAGGAGAGGAGATTAAATTTGTAGTCGCGTTTGAAGGAGATTAACGGTGGTTGTCTTTTCGCAGCACATTGCCACACGTGAAATCCTTTTACTGTAAAGTATTTATGCATTTTTCTTAAAGCCACTCTTTACTTTAAAGATTCACATGGATTTTTTTACCCACCTTTTTTACATTAAAGCTTCACATGGATTTTTAAATTTGGGAAGTTTTTTAATTAAAGATTTTAATTCTTTAATTAAAAACAAAAAGGAATTTCATTATTTTTTGAAGGAATCCTTATTTATTAAAAAAAGGGTGTGTATTTTTTGGAGTGATCTTTTTTTAAAAAGAAATAAAGGATTTGGAATTCTTTTAAGTGAAATTGGAGGAGGGCAATTTTTTTTGTGAAGGAAATTTGTAGTGAACAGGGTATTTTTTTTACATTTGGGGTTTGCTCAAATTGTTGAAGATTTTATTCATTCAAGATGAATAATCAAATTGTCGTCTCAATGAGAGTAATAAGCTTGATGGTTCCAATTACACAAATTGGAAATTTAAGCTTCAGACTCTGCTTGAGGAACAAAATCCCTATAGCATTTCCACCGGTGATGAAGTCAAGCCAACTACTGCAACTGGTGGATCAAATACAACAATACAAGACTGGGAGAAAAGGGAGATGAAGGCAAAGGTGCTACTCAAGTTATCAGTCAAAGATTGCATCATCCCTCACATTCGAGATTGCAAGACAACGACTGACATCTGGACAATTCTCAAAAATATGTATGAGATCAAGAACACCAATCGAACCTTGTACCTCAGGAAGAAAATTATCTCAATCAAGATGGAGGAGAATGAGTCTTTTTCTTCATTCATATCTTGGATAAAGGAAATTAAAGATAAACTATCCGATATCGGTCAAACTATGGCAAATGATGATTTGGTGACAATTACCATGAATGGAATGACAGATGATTATTAGATGTTTATAACCGGATTGAATGCAAGAGAAAAGCCTCCAGGCTTTGAAGAGCTCATTGCGATTTTGCTACAGGAAGAGGAAAGGAGGTTGTCTCTTAAACCTCAAAATTCAGATCTTGCATTGAGGACAAATCTCAAGCCAAAAGGGAAAGCAGTGACTGATCACAGAAGAGGCAGCGCATCAAGAAAAAGGACATTGCAAGCTATGACCTCGCATAAACATGACTCTGCTCCTAAATTATTTCATTGTGGTAAGATAGGCCATATTGCAAATTTTTTCCGTAAGAAAAAGGCAGATGAGGAGAGGTACAAGCAGAGAATACATGCAGGTCATTTGGTTGATGCAGATGCAGATCAGAATCATGATGTCAGATTGTTTATGGTTGAGGCTGAGACTGCTTTAGCTACTGAGGAGGATGAATTAGATATTTGGTTTGTAGATTCTGGAGCCTCCTCACATATGACAGGTAAAAAGCAATGGTTTAGAAATTTTAGAGAATCCAACACTGTAGTAAAAGTATACCTTGGAGATAATAGAGGGTACGAGATCAAGGGACATGGAGATGTCCTTGTTACGCTGCCTGATGGAAAGATCGGCAATATATCTAATATGTGGTATATTCCTGGTATTAAGAAGAACTTGATTTATGTGTCAAAGATTACAAATCAGGATCTCAAGGTAGAATTCTTTGAATCTCATTGTATTATTAAAGACTTGTTGGACTAGATGAAGCCTGTTGCTACATGTATTCGCATAGGAGGACTCTACAAACTGCATGTGAAGAGTATGCCACAACAAGCCTTGATGTCATCAGATAAGTCTGCTGAAAATTTGTGGCATCAACGACTTAGGCATATCAATTTTAGTGACCTCCTTCTGTTGCAGAACAAAGGTATGGTAGATGGTCTTCCTGTTTTAAAGAAGTTGCATATTAATTGTGGAGCATGTGCATTCTGTAAGTAGCGTAGAGATGAATTTCTTGCTATAAAAGATAGAAAACAGAGGGATATACTCAAACTTGTACACATTGACTTATGTGGCCCGATGTAGACAAGATCATTAGGTGGGGCCTACTATTTTTTAATATTTGTTGATGACTGTACAAGATTCACATGGGTATATTTTCTTAAAAAGAAAGTCACACTTTTGAATATTTCAAGCAATTCAGAAACATGATTGAGAAGCATACAGGAAAGTTCATCAAGATTATTCGATCAAATCAAGGTGGAGAATTCAAGAAAGGGATTTTCATCAAATACTACAACGAGCATGGGATACAAAAATAATTTACAACACCTTACACTCCTCAGCAGAATGGAGTAGCTGAGAGGAAAAATAGAACACCAGTGGAGTGTGCTCGCAGTATGTTGAAAGGTAAGAATCTAACCAATGGTTTTTGGGTAGAAGTTGTTAATACTACAATATATTTAAAGAATAGGGGTCCTCCTAAAAGTCTTGATTATTAAACTCCTTTTGAATCATTGTTTGGCTTCAAGCCTGCAGTAAGTCACCTTAGAGTATTTGGAAGTAAATCTTTTGCGCATGTTCCCAAAGAGAAAAGGAAGAAGTTAGATTCTAAGGCCATTAAATGTACCTTCATTGGATACTACAGTGAGTATAAAGCATATAAATTGTTTGACCCTTCTACTCACAAGGTGTTTGTCAGTAGAGATTTAATATTCCATGAACAGGTTAATGATGGAAATCCTGTTCAAAACAATGAAGAATGGCATGTACCCCTACTTCCAGAAGAGGATAGTGAAACAGGAATTAATCAGCAATAGGAACAAAAGCAGGACGAGAAGTAGGAACAACAACAGGAATAGCAGCAACAACATGATAATGTGGAAGGAATTGAGTTTAGTCCACAAAGAGAAGAAAGCAACAGAATAATTGAACCTCCACCCCTCAGGAGATCGAGTAGGCCAAAAATAGTTACCAACTCGATATAGGGATTGTGCACTCATGACTGGTATGTTAAACATTGCAGAACCTTCTAATTTTTATGAAGCTAGCAAGAGTTTTGAATGGAAGGAAGTAATGAAGGAGGAATATGAATCAATCATTAAGAACAATACTTGGGATCTAGTAAAGCTTCCTAATGATAAACAACCCGTAGGTTGAAAATGGTTATTTAAGTTAAAATTTAAAGCAGATGGGTCTATTGATAAGCATAAAGCAAGGTTGGTGGCAAAGGGGTATTCCCAGAAAGAAGGTATTTATTTTGAGGAAACATTTTCCCCTGTTGCAAAATTAAATACTATCAGAACGATTATTGCTTTAGCCACTAAGCATCATTGGAAAATACATCAATTAGATGTTAAATCTGCTTTCTTAAATGGTGACTTAAAAGAAGAAGTATATTTAGTGTAGCCTAAGGGGTTTTTTAAGAAGGGAGAAGAGCACTTAGTATGTAGATTAAAGAAAGCTTTATATGGTTTAAAGCAGGCTCCTAGATCTTGGTACGAAAAAATTGACTCATTTTTCCTCATGCACGGTTATAAACGGAGCAAAAATGATCCCAATTTGTATACTGTGTTTAATGATGAGGGAAAAATAGTGTTGATTTCTTTAAATGTAGATGATCCGATCATGACAGGAAGTGCAGACAATCTCATTGAAGAAAGCAAGCAACAATTATCACAGAAATTTGAAATGAAGGACCTTGGAGAAATGCATCATTGTTTGGGTCTAGAAGTTTGGAGAGATTCAAGCCAAACTTTCTTGTCTTAGGGTAAGTATGCAAAGTGTCTGTTGTCTAGGTTCAAAATGGATGACGTAAGGCTACATTTGTGCCTTTACAGTAGAATAACAAACTTTAGGTGAATGATGGTTCGAGATATGCAGATGCAACACTGTACAAACAATTGGCTGGTAATCTTATTTATTTGACTACAAGAAGACCAGATTTAGCTTATGCAGTGAGTGTGTTGAGTCAGTTCATGACTTAACCTCATGATAACCATTGGCTTGCAGCGAAAGGAGTATTAAGGTATCTGCAAGGAACATCAGACTTTGGTATTTTGTATTCTGACTCATTTGATGTTAGTTTGACAGGTTATACAGACTCTGATTGGGCAGAAAATTTAGATGATAGAAGATCAATTACAATTTACACCTTCAACATTGGTTTCGGGGTCATCTCTTGTTGCAACAAGAAGCAGCATACTATTGCCTTATCCTCAGCGGAAGCAGAATATCAAGTTATGTGTGCAACAACATGTGAGGCAGTTTGGTTGCGTAAACTTCTCCAAGATGCAGGAGAAGAACAAATAGAAGCTACGATTATCAATTGCGATAATCAGTGTTCCATCAAACTGGCTTACAATCCCATGTTTCATAAAAACACCAAGCACATTGACACTCAATTTCATTTTGTCAGGGAGAATGTGCAGTCCAAAGAGATTTGTGTAGAGTATTGTAAATCTTGTGATAATATGGCTGATATACTCATTGAGCCTCTGGGAAGACTGAATTTTGATTTGTTTAGGGATACATTAGTTGTGTTTAATAACCCCTTTCTCCATTAAGGAGGAGTCTTAGAATTAATGGATATTAGGTGAATATTGTTAGTTATGATTGAGTTTTTTCTTAGACATTCAGTTCCTATTATTTAGGGATTTTTTTTACTATCCCTAACAAAATGTGTCTATTTATTATTGGAGTTTAATGTGAAGCCGAAATGGGTGCATTTGCTTGTAGGAGCTCCTGGTGATCCGCACCTGTGAGCTACTCCTGTGTTGTTTGCCAAATTCATGTCTTCCATGTGCAACTGTTGACATGATTATATTATAATATGTGAAAACAAATGTGTAGTAGATTTGACTCTCTTGAAATGAGTTGTTAATAACTATATTATAGGTTTTTAATGGTGACTTAGAATGAGGCAGAAATAAGACATTCATATTTCTCGACTTTCTTAAAACAATGAAACGAATTATCTATTATTCATTAAAGAAAAAGGTAGTTGACAAACCACCCTACACATAAAAATTCATTATAGCTCATAAATATGTCATTATATACAAATTTCAGGGAGGTTCCAACAATTGTGAACACTACTACTCGGTGAGAACAACACAACCTTAATGCTCCAACTCTGCCATGTTGTTGATGGTCCTAGAAATTTGTCAACCAAGGGGTCTCCCTAATGTGAAGTCTCAATTATACTTCACATCGTTTGGAGTAGGAGCCCCATATGGAGTATCTGTACGACTACCATAAATCTAAGGTTTTCTTTAGATGCAATGGATAATATAAGAGTGTATGCACATAACCTTTGAAATCAATAAGTGAATTGACACTGTGAAACACGAATTGCAATGTGCAAAAGGAGACTTTCACTAGGGGAGAGAAAGGAGCAAGTCTCTGGAAGGAAGTAATAATACTAGACATACAAGAGCATGAAAAGTTTCATTAGTTATCTGGTGAAGTAGTTCACATAGTCACAACGACCATTAAATAAAATGTAACACATATTCAACAAGATGAGTACCAAAGCCATCGAAATAATTCAATTTCCTTCGTACATGTGAAGAAAACATATACCACAAACATATAAAGAATAATCTTACTACATTCATGATATATGCATGAAAATGTGTTGGCTCATAGAGCTTCTGATTATTAGGTGAAAGATCGTAGTACACAATTACAACGACGAGCCCCTAGCTCCAATAGTGGAACACTAAGTCACTTATTGATTTTCCAAAGAATGGTTTTCTCTCTTCTACTAAGCTAGAGAAGACAAGACTAGTTCTCCAAAGGCTAGGCCTTTAAAAATCCATTTTCTTGCATCATGAGATTTTTTTCATAACAAGAGGAATGACCTTTCATATGCCCTATGACTCTTGAATTACCTGTTGGAAATAATACTGAGAGGGGTGGTGAATTAATATTTACAATTCAATAATATTTCATTTCCCAAACATATTTATATATGCTACTTCGGTGAAGTGAACTTGCGTGTACACGCCACTATGATTAGAGAAACCAACGTATACCTAGAGCACTTATGATTTAGTTAATTTATCATGTGTACATCTTTAATCAGTGCATCGGTAACTTATCATATAGTAACTATGTGCAATAATGACATAATAAACCATCACACTTAAGCAACACACATGAACACCAAGATTTAAGGTGGAAACCTAATGCGGGAGAAAAACCACCTGCTGCTGTCATCTTTGTCTCCTTTTAATATAAATAAACTTTGTTTACAATCTTGTACTGATGCAGACTCATACTAGTACGTAGGCACCCACCTGCAGAAGGCTACAAGCTTCTCTCGTTTTCTAGCTTCTATTGGAAGCGAGCTACAACCCCCTAGCTGTTGCACTAGCCGATGTGATTACTAGTATGTAGGCGCCAACCTACAAAAGGCTACAACCTTCTCTCTTCCTCCACGGACCACATTTCAATAATTTTCAGACTGGATGCTCCTAGTACACAACAATACAATATGAAAGCCTCATTTCATCAAATTTTCATACTGGACTATCAGAACTTTCAAATTGCATCAACCAATAATCAGTTAATCTAAGCAGTCAAATTATTGTCACCAGAACACCGTGCTAAACCCAGAAACTTGCATCATCATTCAAAACCAACTGCAACCTCAAAAATCATACATTAGAATGTATACTCTACTTTACTGAACCCAACCTGCATGTATACATTGCTTCCTTTAACAAAACCTGCGTATACTTTCAAAACTACTGATTCATAAAAAATTGTGAATCAGATCTGTACCATCCAATAATATTTTGAACATTTACTGATAATTTAGAAACATTTGGACAATCAGTAGCAGAGATAACCGTTCAAACTTAATAAATATATCAACCATACACAAACTCCTTATGCATTCAGTTTTACCTTGAGATCTAAGAAGACTTCATTGATAGAAAATAGTAAAACATCAGCACTGATTAGATAGATTAGTCATTTATGAATAATAGGATTTTCTTTTGCATACGCTACTTGGAAGAGTTGAACCTGTGTGTATACGCGGCTTTACTGCGGTGAACCAATGTATAGATATGCAAATATTAATTCATAGCTTTGCTACTATTCTAGACTTTAGACGTACCTAGATCATGGCATTTAAAGAATAAAACAAGTGTATGCAATCAGATCTAGCCAAATCAATACCAAATCATTCAATGATAAGTCATTTCAGGTTTCACGATCCTGATCTAACATTCAATTCAAGTTGCACAAAGTATTTCAAATCATATCACAAACATAGCCCCTGCAACATAAAATATACTTCAGATAGAAGTATTCCTGAGAAACCCTTTCACTTGCACACCAGACCCTTTGACCTTCTCCTCCTTATATATTTTTGGACTTCCTCAATACCTCAGACCAAAACAACACTTAAAGCCTATGGTATTTTTTTACGGGATCAAATAACCATTACTCTACTTAATATTGTGGGCTAATATCATGGTATTGACCCTATGTATTCTTTAATCCTAAGTTTCCTTGATTTTCCAACCCATACACGCTTTTTCTCTTATGAAAGTGTGTGTATATGTATACGCTTTTTTTGTTCTGTGAACCAGTGTGTATATGCTACTTGGATAAGGTGAACCTATATATAAACCTTAAACTGACTTAGAACATCCTTTTTCTTCAACTTCTTGCTGCTAATCTATATTCCTTTGTTCCAAATTCTAGATCTTCTATACCAATGCCTTGTTACCTCTGAATTGACCTGTTCCACTGTGAGTTGTGTTTTATCAAATATAAACTGTCATGTGAGTGAGTTTCCATCAAGGACAATACTTGTATCATAATTCCAACAATCTTGCCCTTTGGACTTGATGGCAACCATGTTGGTGTTGATTACTGCAAGCTGTAGAAATTATTAGAGATAACAAGCAACACCAAAATACTCCCCCCCTTTGACATCAAGGGAAAAGGGTGGACCAAGATACTCTCCCCCTATGATATACATTATGTTGTCCATGTTCCCCTTGAGTACATGTAGAGTCTTTAGAGAGATGTTTCGAAAGAATAAAATGAATCTATAACTCAACTAAGTGAGTATGACCTGCCTAAGACAAATGAATCATACATACACCATTCTCCCAACTAAGTGGGGATACATCAAATTTAACTCATCCACCCAACTAAGTGGTGATAAATCAAATTTAACTCATCCACCCAACCAAGTGGGGATATACCAATTGTTTATACATGATTGAAATATATGAATTATTACATCGTCCTTCCCACACATTGTGTGGATAAAAAATTACATCATATGTCAAATATGACTCATTCAAAAATAGACTATGACAGACATAGACATATTACACCCTTGATCTTTTATATGACCTATGCATCAATTGATGTGAATATCTTAAACCAGAGCTAAAATCAGCAACCATAATTCCAACAATTCAAAATATTTGTGAAGGCTAATGCTCCCCCTGAACCTGTGCTCCCTGTGCATTTTCAAAAAATCATTCATCAAAGGCAGCTTTGTTAGTCAAATAAAAAAAATGAACAAAGCATATTGGGAGATTGTAATCATCAATATCAGATTGAGAACACATATCCGAATTTGACCCATAGTTTTTCTATCAGAAAAAAATATATGCTTCTACAGCCACAGATACCTGTGTATATATGCGATTATCCTTCATGAAACCCACGTATATGAACCTTCCTCTGAAAAATTGGATTTAACAACAGGATGATGCAACAACTACTCCCAGCTTTTGTCTGAGATATTTAAATGTTTCTCTGGGAAGCGCTTTGGTGAATATATCAACAACCTTTTCTTTGGAGGGAACATACTCCAATTTAAACTTTTGTTCAAGCACTTTTTCTCGTAGAAAATGGTACTTAATGGGTATGTGCTTGGTCTTGGAGTGCATGACAAGATTTTTCAAAATAATGATGGCACTTGTATTATCAAATAGAATGGAGATGGGTGGAGTACAGGTGCCCTGAATGTCTTGCAAAGTTTGCATCATCCAAAGTAGTTGTGTGCAACAAGATGCAACAACGACATATTCTTCTTCATCTGTAGATAAGGCAATCAAACTTTGTTTCTTATTGAACCAAGACACTAACTGTGAACCCATATAGAATGCACCTCCACTAGTGCTATTTCGATCATCAACATTTCCTACCTAATCTACATCTGTATATGCATGAAGAGTAAGATCTCTATCTTTAGGATACCATAGACCAAAATCTTGAGTTACTTGAATATATTTGAATATTCTTTTCATTGCTTGACGATGTGGTTCCTTTGGATTTGCTTGGAACCTTCCAACTATTCCTACTGCATGCATGATATCAGGTCTAATACCTGTTAGATAAAGCAAACTTCCAACCATAGATCTGTAGGTTGGTTGGTTTACTGTTGGTGATTCATCTTTAGAACTAAGACTACATCTTGTTACCATTGGAGTACATACTAGTTTAGAATCTTCCATTATGTACTTCTTCGAAATCTACTTGAGATATTTGGTTTGCGAAAGAAAAATACCATCTTTTGTTTGTTGTACTTGTAGACCAAGAAAATAAGTAAGTTCACCAAGTAAGGACATTTCAAATTCTTGCTGCATAATTGAAGCAAAGTTTTGACTCATAGAATCTTCATTTCTACTAAAGATGATGTCATCAACGTAAACAACAATAATTAGAAGTTTATCATTTTCAATTTTTTTATATAAGTTGTTATCTGCAGAACCTTTTGTGAAACCTTCTTGTTGTATATATTTTCAAGGTGATAGTACCAAGCCCTTGGAGCTTGTTTTAGTCCATAGAGAGTCTTTTTGCGCTTGCATATAAGTTTTGCATCATTTCCTAGAATGAATCCTTCTAGTTGCTAAATACAAACTTCTTCTTCTAAATATCCATTATGAAAAACTGATTTTACATCCATTTGATATACTTTGGATTTTCAAAAGCTAGAAAGAGTAATAAACATTCTTATGGCTTCAATTCTCGCAATAGGTGCAAAAGTTTCTTCAAAGTCTATACCTTCTTGTTGAGAATACCCTTTACAAACAAGTCTTGCCTTGTTTCTAATAACCTCTCCATTTTCATTCAATTTATTCTTAAATATCCATTTTGTTCCTATAACATTTTTATCATCAGGTCTAGGAACTATTTCCCAAGTATCATTCTTTTCAATTTGGTCAAGTTCTTCATCCATGGCCTTAACCCAAAATGCATCTTTGCTAGCTTCATTTACATTTTTGGTTATATGGAGGATAATAATGCTAGATAACTTGAGGTCCATGTAAGAGTTCTTCTTGTTTGTACTCCAGACCCTTTTTCTCCTAGAATGTGAGATTCTAGATGACTCTTCTGAAAATACTTGGATGGACTCTTTTCCCTGTCTGTTGTATCTTATTTTGGTGCTTCATTGGTTTCTTCCTCTATATAATTTTGATTTGATACGGGAAATATTTCACAGTCTTCCTCATTGTTATATCCTTCTGTTGATTTCATTTATTCCGGATTTCTGCATGCTTCATCAATTACAACATCAATGCATTCAACAATTTTTCGAAGTTTTTTATTATAAAATTTGTATCCTTTACTTCTGGATGAATAACCAAGAAGAATTCCTCCGTTTGCTTTGGGTTCAAACTTTCCAAGTTTTTCATTAGTCATTTTGATGAAACATTTACTTCCAAAAACTCTAAAGTGTTTTACAGTAGGAGGCTTACCATACCAAAGTTCATATGGAGTTTGATTTCTATTTACCTGAACATTCGCTTTGTTGAGAATAGTCATGGCATCAAATGCAGCTTCAACGAAGAAGGTTGCAGGAGTTCCAGATTCATCAAGCATAGCTTGAGTCATTTGTTGAACTGTTTTGTTCATTCGTTCCACTACGCCATTTTGTTGAGAGTTATGGTGACTAAGAACTGCCTTTTTATTCCATGTTGTTCACAAAAATCAAAGAATTCATCTAATATGAATTCTCCCCCTCGATCAAATCTAACACATTTGAGTTTTTGATTTGATTCATTTTCAACTAAAGCTTTGAAGGCGTTAAAATTTTTGAATGCTTCATCTTTATGCTGTAGTAGACCTATCCAACACATTCTAGAAAAATCATCAATGAATAAAATAAAGTATTCTTCTCCACGAGGTGACTCTTTCCTTGTTGATCCACATAAATCAGTATCGTTGAGTTCAAGAGGCTTATTTTCTAATCCTTTTTTTTTTCAATGAAATGAACTCTGGTTTGCTTACCGACTTGACATTGTGTGCATATGGTATTTTCTAGAATGCTGATATTTGGAAGATCATAGACCACCTTGATCTTGCATGCTTCTCTTATTTGAGAAAAGTTTAGATTCTCCAATCTTCTATGCCATAACCAATTTTCATCTATTTTTCTTAGATAGCATTGTTTTTGTCCTCCTTTGAGTATGTATAAATTGTTTGGAGTTCTTGTACCTTTGATAACTGCCTTTCATGTATCAATCTCACGAACCACACATTCGTTTGATTGAAACACAAATTCATTTCCTTGATCACACATTTGATTGACACTTAACAAGTTATGCTTTAAACCATCTACATACATGGGATTTCTAGCTTTAACCTTTTATTTCATATAAACAGAACCTTTACCTTTAATGACATATGGGGTATCATTTCCAAAGGAGACATTATTTTCCTTTTCTAAAGCATTATATGAATGAATTTTCTCTTTATCACCTGTCATGTGTTTGGATCATCCGCCATCAATGTACCACTGATTCTCTTGTCCTCCTGCAAACAAAGCTATGGCACATATTTTTAATTGAAATCCCTTCTTTCTCCATACCTTGGAATCTGATGATGTTTGCTCCTTTTGAAGTGTTGGTCGAAATTTTCTCCTGCATTCAGATTCTTTATGACCAAAGTTATTACAAAATGAACATTCAATTTCATATTCAAGAGGAGAAAAGTTATTATAGGAACTTTTCTTGATTCCTGTTACACTCCTTTGTTTTCATGCTTCTCTATACATGATGGTTTTGTAAGAAACACATTGAGAAACCTTATGCCCAAAGTTATGGCATGAAAAACATTGTCCATTAAAGAAGTTTTTGCACTCATATAATCTTTTGGCATTGTTTACCTATTCATTGATGCTTCTATTGATGTTCATCCTTGGAGTAAATTCAACATGATTTACCTGATGAGTACTTTTAGGCTTTTGCTAACGATTGGCATACTATTCACTGGCCTTTGTTGCATCAAGATAGCTTCTGATGGAGGCTGACGACTTTTGATATTGGGATGATTCTTCAGTATATCCAAGACCTGTCTTTATAAGAGGATAACGCTAAACTTTGATGATTTCATTTAAAGTTTATGATTCTTTAGAAAATCTAAGATTAAGAGATTTTGTCTTCTCAAGTTCTTTTCTTACACCCGCAACTTCAAATTCTAGTTTTTCATTGTGCTTTTCTCTTTTAGTGAGTTGATGTGTCAACATATCTATGATCATATTCTTTTATTCTAGACATATTTTGAGTTTTGTGTTTTCTTCAAGAAAGTCTTCAGTGACAAAGTTATATGCAAGGCAGTGCCAAGGCATGCTAGAGTGTTAGGGCATGTCAGGGGGTGGTACAATGTGTTAGGTAGTGCCAAAGCATGCGAAGGAGTGTAGGGGATGTTAATACATGCCATGTACTGCCAAGGGATTGTTAGACGTGTGATATGTTATGGCATGTGAAGATGTAAACTATGTTGCTTAATTTTTTTATGGGCACGGTTAGATGTGGGTCTTGACTTGGTAAATTTTTAAGTGCGATGAGTTAAGATAGTAGATGAAAAGTCTAATATGAGTTGCATTCCATTCTTAAGTGAATAAGTCATAGCCTATTTGTATTAAATGTAACTTGGTCAAGTGGTTGTAGTCGAGGAAGGACTTGGTTGGGTTCCCAAGTCTAAAAATATAAGGGTAGTTATGAGAGCATGATAGCTAAGGAGTGTCAGGGCATGAAAAGGAATGAAAAGGCATGATAACATATCCCATATAATGTCAATGCATACCGAGGAGTGTTTGGGAGTGTCAGGACATCACAAGGGAGAATTAGGTAAAAGTGCATGGAAATGAATGAATAAGAGATTATGTCAAGGAGTGTCAGTGAATTTTAGGTGTCCCACGGATGAAGTGTGTTAGGATAATTTCATAATAGGACTTGTAGGAGGAAAGCCTATGATTTTGATAAGGGTATGGAAAAAGAAATTTCAGACAAAGGGAGACTTTGGGCTAGGAATAACACTATTTTTTCAATCACTTGGTTGGGTTCCCATGTTGCAAAAAAGTAAGGCTATCTCTGAGAGCATGAAAACTAGGGAGTGCAAGGTGTGTAGGGAATTTGAGGAAGTGCTAACACGTGGTAGAAATTTACAAGGAATGTTAGGAATGCCAAGACATGCCAAGTGCTAAGGTATGCCAAGGTGTGTTAGCTTTTAGGATGTGGCAACGGCACATGTTAGGGATTGCCAGGGAAACACAAGGGAGGACTAGTTTCAATTGCATGGAAATGAATGAATAAGAGTGTATGATAGGGAGTGTTAGAAAGTTATAGGTGTATTAGGGAGAGAGTGACAAGGTATTCTAGGTAGTGCTTAGGCATGATAGAGTTCTAGGAAAGCATGCCAAGATATACCAAGTGCCAGAGTGTGACAGAGTGTGCTAATGAATGTTAGGGAGTGATAAGGAAACACAAGAGAACAATAGGTCATAATGCATGGAAATGAATGAATAAGAGCGTGTGACAAGGAGTATTAGTGAGTTCCAAGTGTGTTAAGGATGAGTGACAAGGCATGCCTAGAAATGTTAAGGAATGCTAGAGTGCTAGGGCGACATGTGGCCAAGATGTGCCAACACGTACAAGGAAGTGTTAGCTGGGAGTTCCAAGGAAACACAAGGGTTAATTATGTCACAATTCCTGATATGAACAATAAGAGTTTGTGATTAGAAGTTTCAGTGATTTCTAGGTGTTCTAAGGAGGTAGTGACGATGTATGCTAGGCACTGTTAAGGCATGCTAGAGGCTAGTGCGACATGCCAAGATTTCATAGGTGCTAGGATGTACCAACACATGGCAAGGGGTGCTAAGGAGTGCTAAGGAGTTCTAGGGAAACACAAGGGAGAACTATGTGAAAATGCATGGAAATGAATGAATAAGACTTTGTGACCGAGATTGTCACCAAGCTCTAGGTGTTCTAAGGAGAGAGTGACAAGGTATGCTAGGTAGTCCCAAGGAATGCTAGAGGGCTAGGGCGGTAGGACAAGATGTGACAAGTGCTAGGGTGTGCCAATGCGTGCTAAGGAGTGCTAGGGAGTGTCAGGGAAACATAAGAAGCACTAGGTCAAAATTCATGCAAAATGAACGAATAAGAGTGGGTGTAGGGAGTTTCAATGAGTTCTAGGTGTGTTAATGAGGGAGTGACAAGGTTATATGTTAGGCAGTGCCAAGGTATGCTAAAATACCAAGGAATGCTAGGAAGTGCTATAGTGTACTAGGAAGTGACAAAGAATACCAAGGAATGCAGGGGATGTTAACACATGCCACATAGTGCCAAGGAATTCTAATACATACCAGGTGATATGGCATGTCAAGATGTAAACTATGATTCTTATTTATTTTACGACCACAGTTGGATCTGATGAGCCTTTCCATGGTAACTTGCTAAGTGGGATGGGTTGAGATTGGACATGAGTATCATAAGATGATTTACAGGCAGTTCTTAGATGAACAAGTCATATGTTGAATTTTCTTAACACATGAGAATATGGGTTTGGTCTTAGAATATTTGATGCGAACACACTCAAGTGCTGCAAAACATCTACTTTGTAGAACGAAATCTAGACACACAGGGAATGAATTAGTGCACATGACAATTTTTAACTTTTTAAAACCCTTCTTTGTTATATTACAAACTATAATAGAATATGATAGAGCTTTCGTACTAGGGATCATGTCCCTTTACAATTACACTGATAAAAAGAATAAAACTAGGACTTCGTGTTAGGCCTTTGACAACTAATCTACCTTGAAAAAGACAACGCTTGACCTAATTTCTAATGGTGGCCACACACAACCATTCCAGTCCACATGTCCTGAACATATCTAGAAATTCCTGTTGCATCGCATTCTGCAACTCCTTAATCTACCTCTATCAATGAACTCAACTCCTTTAGGTTACTGGACTCGGATCAACAAACTTTTCCCTCTAGCTACCTCCTTTTTTATTCAAGTTTTGCAACACTTAGGGTCTCTTATCAACTGTTCACAACTCCATTTGTGAACAACTCTTTGGTCTACCCACTTTTTCCATACTCTTGCTCCAAGATGAAAATTCTAGGGCTATGGAGGTTTCCCTTCTTCTCACTAACTCAATCATATACAATACAGTGAAGTAGGGCCAGTTTTCTAGCCCACTTGACTGCAACTTTAGTCCTTCAAAGTCTACATGTCCTTAGGCCCAATACACCTACCCTTCTACTAGTCTTGTTGTCCTTCATAAATACGTTACTTAGGACTCTTCTTTGGTAGTCACCTAACAACCCTCCAACCCTACTTGGACTGCCATCAATTTTCCTAACCATGATCAATTATTTTACTGATATAGGGCCCACAATGCTGCCCTCATTTAGGGCTCTTCAAATCTGCCACCTAATAGTGTTTTGAGTCCTCTAAAAATCACTATTCTTGTGTATAAATTTCTTTGTTGTCCACTCTATGAATAAATCTTAACTACTCCTCTTATTATCCTCTAACAATCTAAATATGACTGAAATAGGGTCACAAATTATCCACTAACAATCCATTGACTAACTGTTTATAGGTTGATTCAGATATCTATCCAAAACTCTATGGATAACCCACCAAAATCAATTCCTCTTCATGTCAAACCATTCCTCATATGGAGCATTTCTTTTGCTCAATATTCTACTTAGTTTTCACCCTCATTTGGATATACTATATCCACACATACTTCTACAAACCATCTTCTAGATATATGGTCTATATTGCAGAGATAAACCTTGCTCTAAGGGTCACGACTCCTCTTCCCTATGCAGATTTGTCACAGTATTAAGGACATACCTTATGGATTGAACATGCTAGGAAACCACCCTAACTAGGGCATTATACTTATGTTATAATTGCTTTAGAATAAACCCTATCCACCCATAGAAAAGAAAACAACTCTTGCTTCCATAAGAGACTCGACCTAGCTCATATAGATCCATAAATTCTAGCCATTTCTTTGACTGGATCTTGAACTAAAATTTATATCTCTATGACCCTCAAATTATGATTACCTTAGTTAATATTACACCTGCAACTACTTTTGTTCTAGCCCTAAATTCTAAGGCAGGCCCTCCTCTATTTTTGTTGGTCTTTATCACAAAAATTTCGGCCTAATAACCACCATAAGATAGGGTCTCAACCCTCTATGCTATTTCATGATTTGATGCAACCTTCACACAAAAACATGAATGAACCTTCTCATGAGCCATCTCTCTTGAGCTTGACCTATCAAAAGTTAACCAACAATATGCCATCATTTTTCCTAGCTCAAACCCATTAAGGTATGCAACATTATTGTGAACTCTCACATGATGATCTTGCTCTTGGTGGATGATCATGGCCTCCCCTTAGCAACCCTTACTCATCCCTATAACTCGACCTACTTTAGGACTACATCTTTCCTCACCTCCTTGATCAAATGAGGTCCTTCTCACTCGATGTTCTTACCTTCATACTAAGGCCTTGGTAAATATATTTTCCTATCTAGGTCTCTTAGGAACCCTTTATAACTTACAAGATTTATCCACTTAGACCTTAGGAAATATTATTTTTCCTTTTTATTTTTCTTTTAGATTTTTAAACCCCACCTTGGGTCCAAAACCCCTTCGCTTTGGTTCTTTTCCCACAAATCCTTTTGTGAACAAACTCACAAACCCATCTCACTAGGCTTGTGGAGTACCTACCAAGCTACACAATTCAACACCATAGTTTAGTTGTAGTAATTATAACTTGCTCCAGCTCTTGTAGTCATGCGAGGACTTGGTTGGGTTTCCAAGTTTCAAAATAGGTAAGGGTATTTGTGAGGGCATGATAACTAGGGAGGGTTAGAGCATGCCAAGGAATAAAAAGGTGTGCTAACACGTGCCAGAAAATGTCAATGCATGATGAGGAGTGTTAGGGAATTTTGAGGCATCACAAGGGAAAACTAGGTCAAAATGCATGGAAATGAACAAATAAGGCTGTGTGCGAGGGACTGTCAGTGAATTCAAGTGTGCTAATGAAAAGTGTGTTAGAAGAAGTTCATAATAGGATTGCAGGAGGCAAGCCCGCTGTTGTGATAAGGGGCTCCACATAGTAGTTTTAGACAAAGGGATACTTTGTGTTAGGCACAACATTATTTTGTCTTTATCTATTATTTTTATATGACATGTGGCACACTTTGGCCAAATTCTCATGTTTTAATTATTTTAAACAATTGCATATTGTACATTGTTGTGTACAAGTTTTGGGGCATTTGACTTGTGTCGGTTTATATCTTGTGTGTCTTGTACGTCCTTTGGTTCTTACAAGACATCTTTTGGTTCTTACAAACTCTCAATTAATGCTCTGTTATTTATATGAACTCAACATACATGTGAAATATTACCTGTGTAAGCTATCTTTCTTACTAAGGCATCCAAAAAATCATCATTGTCATAAGCCATGAGTAGTTTGTAATCTTGTTCAATTTCATCATCATCACTATTAGATAAACCATCACTATCTTCATGAGTATAGTAACTCCTTCTATCAACAACCTGTTTTCTATTTCCTTTTGCATATTCCTTTCCCTTTTCATATTTATCTTTATGAAGACATTTGGCAACATAATGGCTGACTCTACCACAAGCAAAGCATTTGAATGGTAGCTTACCTCTGAATCTTCCAGAACCCTATTGAAGCTTCTTGACAATATTTCCCTCATCTTCTTCTTCTGAAATGTATCCTGGTTCATTGTGCTCTTCCTTTTCTTTTCCCTTTGTTGAAGCTTTAAAAGCGACTTCTCTCATATCTGATGGACCTCCTTTCGTCATTCCAAAGGAAGTTAGAATTCCATGGAGTTGAACCACAATAACAGATTGAAGATCCTTATTTTATTCTATGGCAGATACTTTTGACTCAAATATAGAAGACAAAGATCACAAAATTTTCTTTACTAAAGTAGCTTCCTTTATCTCTTCACCCAGATTCTTCATATAGTTAACAATCTCATCTACACGTAAAAAATAACCAGCAATACTCTCATCACTATGCATCTTAAGGGTTTCATACTGAATTCTGAGAGTTTGAATCTTATCGCGTTTTACCTGGGAGTCTCCTTCGTAGCTCTAAATGATTTTGTCTCATATCTCTTTGGTTGGAGCTGCATGACTTTGACAAATTTTGATTCTGATAGACTATAAATTATTGACTTCTTTGGAATTAGTTTTGTATAACTTCTTACCTGCGAAATGTAGGTATTGCTACTGGAAATTGATATCCTCCTTCCACAATTTCCCAAACATCGTCTCCAAGCAATTGAAGATAGGCTCTTGTTATTATTTTCCAATATACCAATTTGTTCCATTTGAAGATTGGTGGTCTGATAGATCCCATGCTTTCATGATTTTTCATCTTGAAAGATCTTCCTTCAAGCGATCAAGCTTCTTCTGAAGGACCTGCTCTGATACCAATTGTTGGAAATAATATTGAGAAGGGGCGGGGGGGTGAATCAATATTTACAATTCAATAATATTTCATTTCCCAAACAAATTTCTATATGCTACTTCAGTGAAGTGAACTTGTGTGTACATGCTACTGTGATTAGAGAAACCAGCGTGTACACAGAGAAATTATGATTTAGTTAATTTATCATGTGTAGATATTAAATCAGTGCATCAATAACTTATTATACAGTAACTATGTGTAGTAATGACATAATAAACCATCACACATAAGCAACACACATGAACACCAAGATTTAAGGTGGAAACCTAACGCGGGAGAAAAACCAATTGTTGTTGTCATCTCTGTCTTCTTTTAATATAAAGGAAATTTTTTTACAAGCTTATACTGGTGTAGACTCATACAGGACGTAGGAACCCACTTGTAGAAGGCTACAACCTTCTCTCATTTTCCAGCTTCTATTAGAAGGGAGCTACAACCCCCTAGCTCTTGCACTAGCCGATGTAATTACTAGTACGTAGGCACCGACCTACAGAAGGCTACAACATTCTCTCTTCCTCCAAGGACCATGTTTCATTAATTATCAAACTAGATTCTCCTAGTACACAACAATAGATTCTCCTAGTACCTTCAAAACTATTGAATCGTAAAAATTTTTGAATCATATCTATACCAACCAGTAATATTCTAAACATTTACTAAGAATTTACAGACATTTGAATAGTCAGTAGCAGAGATAACCCTTCATACTTAATCAATTAATCAACTAGACACAAACTCCTTATGCATTCAGTTTTACTTTCAGATCTAAGAAGACTTCACTGACAGACAACAGTAAAACATCAACACCGATCTAATAGATTGGTCATTTCTGAATAATAGGATTTTCTTTTGCATATGCTACTTGGAAGAGTCGAACCTACAAGTATACATGGATTTACCAAGGCAAACTAGTGTATAGATCAACAAATATTAATTCACATATTTCCTGCTATTCCATACTTCAAACATACCGAGATCATGACATTTAAAGAATAAAATAGGTGTACGCAATCAGATCTAGCCCAACCAATATCAGATCATTCAATGATAAGTCATTTCAAGTTTCATCATCCTGATTCAACATTGAATTCAAGGTGCACAAAGTATTTCAGATCATATCACAAACATAGCCCCTGCAACATAAATATGCTTCGTATAGAAGTATTCTTGAGAAACTCATTCAATTGCACACTAGGCCCTCTGATCTTCTCCTCCTTATATATTTTTGGACTTCCTCAATACCTTAGACCAAAACAACACTTAGAGCCTTTGGTATTCTTAGACAAGATCAAATAACCAATACTCCACTCAACATTGTGGGCTAATACGATGGTATTGACCTAGGTATTCTTTAATCCTAAATTTCCTTGATTTTCCAACCCATACACGCTATTCCTTTGTGAAAGTGTGTGTATACGTATACGCTCTTTTTGTTCTGTGAACGAGCGTGTATACACTTCTTGGATAAGGTGAACCCGCATATACACCTTAAACTGACTTAAAACATCATTTTTCTTCGACTTCTTGACGCTAATATGTATTCCTTTGTTCCAACTTCTTGTTTTTTTGTACTAATGCCTTGTTACCTCTGAATTGTGAGTTGTCTTTTATTAAATCTGAACTGTCATATGAGTGAGTTTCCATCAATGACAACACTTGTATAATAATGCCAACAATATCTCCCTTTGGATTTGATGGAAACCATGTTGGTGTTGATTACTGCAAGTTGTATAATTTGTTAAAGATAACAAGCAACACCAAAATACTCCCCCCCTTTGACATCAAGGGCAAAGGGCAGACCAAAATCCATTTGCTTTCATCATGAGGTTTCTTTTATAACAATAGGAATGAACTTTCATATGCCCTATGAATCTTGAGTTACCCTCATGACCCTTGGATGTCTAATGTGACCTTTGGAATTCTATATGACTTTTGGAATTTTCCTAGACTCTTTTGTCCATATATGACTATGTGACTTTTCATATTCCACATATGACTCCTGCACTTCCACTCATTACATTTTGTTCTTTCCTTTTGATAATTACATCATTACATCCACAAATGATGTGGAAAGATACATGGACACACATGACACTATGATGACACTTGCATAAGTCACAACTTGACAATGATGACATGGACTTCATGATGAGTTAGTAATGCCAAGTTGTTCCTCTTACTTATTTGTCTTCAATATTTGGGAGAGATTTGCTCAATACTTCATCTTCATGAAATATTTTATTTGTTCTTCATCTTCACCCTCCAAAGGGTCTTGAATCAGTATGGAGTCTTCACGCAATCCTCATCTTTGATCTTCTATCAAAAGCTAATGTCCCTTCATCTTTTTCCTTGATGACTCCTTCATGGTTCCCACTTCCCAAGTGCCTTCTTGTATGTTCTCCTTCACATCCTCCTTGAAAATAATCTTTTCATGTTAAGATAGAGTACCTACAGATGAAATTCACTCATGACAAGATGACATCACTCCAGAAATATCCTAGCATAAGTCTCTTCATGCAATGCATTGACTGATCTGGAACAAGGTTTTAGGCTAAGGAGGAGGCTCATGGATTGTTTAGTGCTTAGTTCCAAGAGGCAAGAATGAGTCTCTACGGATTGTGACTATGCAATGCACAAAATCTAGGGGTCAGAGAAGGAATATTGCGCAGTTGAGGGTGTCAGGCTGACAATAGTGAGGGATTTCTCACTAAAACTATGCAATGCAGAGTTTTGGGAGAGAGGCACAAGACTATGTACTTGGGAAACTTAGTGAGACAGTGAGGAAGGCTTGCTCACTGTGATTATGAAATGTGTAGTGAAGGGAGGCTAGTGACTAAATATTGCATAGTTAAGCATGTCAAAGAGGTAGACAGTAAGGGCTTGCTCACTGAGATTGTACAATGCAAAATTCAAAGGAGAGGCTGAGCCGTTGGATTGCGTAGTTTTGTAATTCAAAGAGATAGTTTGGTGACTAAGATTGTGGAATGTGCAGTGAAAGACTAACGGGGAGGAAATATTTGGCAATTTTGAGGAGCAAGAGGCAGTAGTTGAGCATTATGACTTCACAATGTACAGTTCTTGGAGGTAGTGATTATGCATTGTGAAGTTCCATGGGGAAAGGATGCATGAGGAGAGATTAAAACTACACAATGCACAACTCATAGGGGTTGAGAGGGTCCAGGTTAGTCAGACAAAAAATCTTCCGAGATTTGACTAAGTGTGGAATAAAGTTAACGATCAAATGAGAACTATTACCTCAAAATGAGAAATCTAGCCAAAATACCCCAAAAAAAATGTAAAAACAGGTTGAAAACGAAAAGTGTTGTTGTTGGAATAACAATTTTTTGGGGGTAAATTTTCAACATTTTTTTAAAATGGCAGTAAAAACCCTATTTTTTGTGTCAAAGACACCCTGAAAAGGAAAAGTGTTGACATTGGAATAACATATTTTTTTTTTTTTTTCAAGATAAATTTTCAACATTTTTTCATAATGACGTTAAAGATAAAATATCATGTCTCCGAAAAAGTTTAAAGTTCCAATGATTTCCAAGCATGACATTGATGATAAAATATCATGTCTCTGAAAAGCCTTAAAATTCCAACAATTTTTAGGCATGACATTAAATATAAAATATCATGTCTTTGAAAAACCTAAAATTCCAACAATTTCCAGTCATGATGCTAGAGAAAAAATACTTATAATTGTTTTCAACCATAGAATTAAAGATAAAATATCATGACTTAGAAAAACACTAAAATCTTGACAATTTTTCAACCATTGAATTAAAACCAAAGATTATGACTACAAAAAAACCTTAACTTTTCAAAATATTTCAAGCATGACATTATGGAAAATGTTTCCGACTGAAAAAACTTTAAAAATGAACACCCGAATGAAAGAGTTATTATATCAAGAGTAATTTATTTTTTAAATGTTAAGTGTAAAGCGATTTTAAAATCTTAGCCAAAGACAAAAATATGTCCTCACCTTTGCAAGACCCATAACCAAACTAGGCTTGCGACCTCTCACAGAAAAGAGGTCCTTGCCAAACCCCTAGCAACACAGATGAAAGAGAATAAGTGTGTGATAGTTGAAAAAATGTTATAAACTTAAAAATAAATTAATATACCTTTATGCTTAATAAATTTACCTAAGACACAGAAGAATGGTTGAACAACTTACCTATGTCGTCAAACTATTGGTGCTCGGGTAGAAGAGGACATTGTTGTAGAGGTAGAATGCTTCTCTAAAATATGGTAACTATGGTGACAGAGCCAATAACCCACAATGGAAGAGGGAAAAATCTCCTACATGCATACTTGAATGAAAATGAACATACATTAATCAATATAGGAGGTAAGTGGCTATCTAACTTTATAGGCACAAAATATCCATGAAAGGCAACCAATAAATGAATAGGAATCCTTACCTACAACAACATTAAATTAAAAGAAAAGGGAAAACGACCCATCATAAACCAGTCTAGTTAACAGTGGGAAATCATTTAATATATGTAGTAGAGTTGCATAGCTTTGCTAGGGTAAGAGATGAGTAGAATGAGCTTAGACTAAGTGCTATGGAGGATGGTTAGTTACTTCAACTAACCAAAATCATTTCCCACCACCAATTGCGATCTTGATCTGGATATAAGATGGTTTGAATGACATATCATATTTGTGGATGGGACACATCTCCATGTGGGAGAAATCCTAATGTGTGACAATTCAGTTTCTCTAAAGTTCTGTAAGTAATCTGAATGTTGGAAGGGTTTCAGAACATTTGTCATATTGCAACACATATTTCACTCTAACTTTAAATGCTCCAATATGAACACCCAATGCATTGTCATATGGATTGCAATCAACAATATAACCTACATAAAGTTATTTCCTTCCATATGTGACAAGGTAAATTTAGATTTGTATGAGTAGATGGTAATATGAACAATCATAAATAGAGAGGTAAAGGAAGGGTTGATAAATTGCTCGTGGGTTAAGGGGGAACAATAGCCTTTAACTATAAAAATATAAAATGATTAACTTATGACATGAATCCATGATGCCAAATAATTAAAACATAAATTAGGATGTTCCTAGGGATATGTTCCAGTTGATCTTGATGAAAAAATGTAGAAATTATATGACAGTAGCTACTTGTTCAACAAAACAACTCAAGAGAGATCACTAATTTCATGCAATGTCAAAGCTTTGATGCCACTGGATGCTGGAATTAATTAAATTAATATCCTTGTCAATATCCACACTAGCTATTGTGTGGCTTTCTTTTAAGAAGTTGTGTGCCCATAACTTTCAACTATAAGACCAACTTAACATAGTCTGCACAATTGTGTTGTCTGTTGGAAGACAAATTGAACAGAATTCGTCTCTTTGAGAATACTATATTAAGAGTCGGAGAGGAAATATGAAAATCCAACTGGGAATTGACACGACATATAATTATTTTATAATTGGAAAACACAAAATTTCTCCATAAATGTTTTTTTAATAAATTATGATCTCTGCCATGTTTTATTAATTATTTTTTAATAAATCAAAGATAGGAGAAGACCAAAGTAACTAAAGAACCATTCACATACCTTCTATACTATTCGTTGGATCATATATTAGATGAATAATATTCCCAAATTATCAAATCTTGGCCATTCATAATTTAAAATTTTAAAATTCCTCAAGCCTAATTCCAATATACATGATACCTTCTGCGTAATTATATGTCAACTTCATGTTGAATTTTAAAATAATTACACTTCTTTCTTATATTAAACATACAAAACACTCAATTTTTTTTTTTTTTTTTTTTCCCATTTCTATTATATATTAAAAAAATTAACAATTGTTTTTTAATATTACATATATACCTCCACCCATCTCCTTGAGAGAAATATGATGAGGAAAACCATCATCCAATCAACCAAGAGTGATTCACCAAACTTGGCGCAAACCTAAACCTCATATGTAGTGTCACAGATATCAAAACACATGACTAATCATATCTTGAATGTTTGTTGTTCAAAGATGATTGGAGCCAAGCCTAGAATTTGACGTCATGTAGGACATGTTTTGCATCATAAAACATATTTGAAAATTGCTCAAAATTCTTCCATGTCAAATTTAACGTGTCATATAGATTATCCAAGCGTCAAAATGGTGTTCAATTTCAGATTGAAGCCATCAAAATTTATGGTAGGGTACATACTTTCCAATTTCCAACTTCTACTTTTATGAATTCTATCTAGCAATGAATAAGCTTGTGGGTTCACCCGCATTCATTACAAGCTTTGCAATAATTTTTTTTGTATTTGGCCTTCGGGCAAGGATGTCAAAATTCAACCAACTTGCATTAAGTGTTGCAATATCAATATCGTATCTCATCATATGAGTGCCTAATATATTTTTCAAATGTGACTTGCAGATAATACAATAGGTGAAGGATTGATGTGCTTGCCAAATTCCACTTCTGCATAAATTTCCATCTCTCGTACAAGAGAGGCAATGCTTTGCATTATAATTCCCATTGGTGTTTGCATCAGGTATTTTACTTCAATTTCTAGTGCAATTAACATTTACAGGGACTCATAGCTTGAGAAACCCATCTATGTTGACCCGTGCTCTAGGTGCAAAGTATTCATCCATTTGTGTTAGCCCATGTTCCATGTCTAAATTATTCTTTTTATTAGCTATTATGCAACTCTACAACTACTAAACTAGGAGATTCTCTTAAATATGAGCTTTATTGTACAAATTATTTTTTGCAGTTAGTTTTCTTCAGGCTATTCCACCATCCAAATGCATTTTAATCCCTTGATATACAATTTGTTCATTATTTTTCATATTTCCACCTTCTATTTCTAAATTATCCTTTAAGGATTATTAGTCAGAGTCCCAAATATTAAATTCTTGAAAAAATCACCATGGTGTATTCACTTGAAAGAGAACTTATGAAGTCTCTTCCATCAAACAAATGATCGAAGTTATTTTCTCTACCTTAAGACATGCTGTGCAAAAATCTACAAATTCAAGTTTCAAAAAATTTGCTTAAATTTGAGAAAGAGTTTTCAATAATTCATACAAGTAGTCAATTCATATAATTTCGGTGGAAGTTTCAATGAAATGAAACATATCACACTATCTTGGAAAGCATAAAAAAATGTTTAAAAAAGCCTAAATTTTCTTATTTCAACTCTGCTTGGCTATGCACTTTAAATTATTTGAAAATAACTACCACCATAAAAACTGATTTCAAAATATTTCCAGCAATTCGATGGAGATCCTAAGGAAATATTTGCCAAATTTAGAGGCTTTTATCTATTTCATAGATATTTTCCCTGAATTTAAACAAATATGGAAAAAAGTCTCCCTCGAAGGACTCCATTTCAATGATTTTTTCCGTAATTAAGTAAATCTTTAACAAAATCAATACTATTATCCTCTTACAACATTTTAAGGAATTTTGTAGTAACTAGGTAAAGTTTTCATAGAATCAATACTCTTAATGTCTCACAACATTTTTTGGTATTATCTATAATGCCCACTGCTAAAACAATCAAATATAGACTTTATTGTTTGTTTTAATGATTTGGGTTGTATATGTTGTATCACAATACCTAATTTTTATATATACCGAATTTCTATATATAGGGTTATACTCTCAAATCTTCATTTTCTGTAAGGCAATCGCTCTCGTAGCCAAAATTCACACTTCAACATCCTTCCATCTCATATTTTGTTTTTTTTTTTAGACTTTGGGAAATATTTTTACATCGTGGAAAAATATCAATTAGTCCCATTTTTTTCTTCGATAATTTGGGCTTTACATTCTCCTTGTGTGGAGTCATTGCTAGCATAGCATACTCTTGTTAACAATGGAAGAGTGAACATTGATGTGACTAGTGGAATTTGGAGCGAATATTGAGGTGATTAGAGGAATTTGTAACTACGACGATCAGTAAATATATAATAGATATCAATAGGTTTTAAGATGATGATGTCATTTTAGAAGTAAATGAAAGCTCAGATGGAAGAGTAGTTAAAAAAGGGTTTTCTGATATTGGGTGGATAGTCAGAAATTGATATAAAACATAATGGGCAGAGGGGATTTATAATTACAAGATTTAGTGGAACATTCTTGAGCGAACAAATATTAAAATAATTAAAATAAGTGCCTAATTATCTCTTGAACATTAGTTGTTCAATGATCATGAGAACATTGTTGAGAGAAAAATTTCGTGTAGTATTGTTATGTAACCAGCTCACAAAAGAGAAGAAGGGATAGATCAACAACTGCAAAATTAGCCTCTTCGAGGGGGAAACAACCTTTACATTACATAAATGAAAAATTCTTGGATAATTCAAATGAAAAAACCTCATTTCTATATATAGAATTCTAAGGGGTCATAATATAATCAGAGGCACATAATAATAATATTGTAAAGGCACAACGATAACAATAGTGGGCTTATATGGGGCACAATAATAACAATATGGGGGCAACATGGGCACAACAATAATAATAAGGTCTACAATGACAATAATAATGGGGGAATACACTAGTACTATAGGGATTGAACATGACCCTCTCCTTCAAAAAAGTGTTTTCCTCAATGCTTGAGTAGTTCTAGATGCTTATGTATAAAATTTTCATCCTCCCATGTGGAATCTTCAGCGGGGTAAGTTCTTCCACTTTATGAGATACTCTGAAATCAATCGATTTCGTAGTTGTCAAGTTCTTGTTTTTGTGACTACTTCAAGTTCCAATATGATTTTTCCTTCCTTGTCAAGTTTTGGCAATATTGTTTGAACTGGGAGCTTGTCATCTATAACCTTCTTTAAGCATGAAACATGGAAAACTGGGTGCACTCGGGAAGATGTAGGAAGTTACAATTTGTATGCCATAGTACTAATATTTTGCAACACCTTTTACAGACCATAATACTTTGGTGATAATTTATTATCCTTCTTAAATTTCTTGAGGGACATTTGTTTGTATGGTTGTAGTAATAGAAATACCTAGCCACCTACATCAAAACATCTTTCACTGCGATATTGATCTACTTGTTGTTTCATTCTATTCTACGCCAAAGTGAGGTTATACTTTAAGATTTGAAGAACTTGTTTTTGATTCTCAATGTGATCTTCCACTGCATGAACCTTAGAATTTTCTCATAAAGATGATGTGATGGACAGTGGATGATATCCATAAAGTTCCATAGATTGGGTAATTTTTGCTATAGCATGGAAGGAAGTGTTATACCACCATTCAGCCAAACGCAACCACTTGACCCATTGTGTCTATTTATCAGTTACAAAGAAACAAAGATATCCTTCCAAACATTTGTTCACTATATTAGGTTTCCCATCAGATTAAGGATGATAAGATGAGTTATGAGCTAACTGAGTACCTAGACAAGAAAATAATTTCGTCTAAAAATTTCTAGTGAAAATTGGATCTCTGTCACTTACAGTAATATTTAGGTGTCCATGTAGCTTTTGTATTGTTTCCATAAATGAAGTAGCAAATGTAATGGCTTTAAATATGATATAATGCAAAAAAGTGTGCATACTTGGTATGTCTGTCAACTACCACCATGATGACACTCTTTCCTTCAGCCTTGGGTAGAACTGTGATAAAATCCATTGAAACCTCCTCCCGACATTGACTTGGACTAGATAAAGGTTGTAACAGACCCAAGGTCTTAATTGTTTCAACTTTATTTTGTTGGCAAACCAAACATTCCACCACAAACTTTTGAATATCATATTTAAGGCCATCCCAAAAAAATTCCTTCTTAACCCCATGGTAAGTTTTCAAAAATCTTGAGTACTCTCCTAACAGGTGTGAAATTCCAAAGAATCTTTTGTTTGATTTAGGAATTCCTATAGAGGTATAAGTGATATTTGTACCATAACAAATCATTTTTTGATCTAAATGTGTCATATATACTGGGATCTTGCTTCAACTTTTGAATGTGTTCCCACACTTCTTCATCATTCTTCCATTCATCCCTTGCTTTGTTTATCCAATCTGGTTGGATAATAGAAATGGCACAAAGAAATGGTTCCACATCCTCATCCTTTCTTGAGAGTGCATTTTGCAACAACATTTTTCTTCCCTTTTTTGTAGATGATTTCAAAGTCATAACCCAACATCTTTGTGACCCAGTTTTGTTGCTCTTCTAAAGATAATCTTTGTTCTAAAAAGTATTTAAGACTATCATGAACTGTTTTTACCTTGAAGTGTCTTCCCATTAGGTAAGGTCACCAATTCTTAAGTGCATCTAGTATTGCCAACATTTCCTTCTCATAAATAGCTTTGTGTAAATACTTTCCTTTGATTGGACACCTTTCAAAAGAAATGGGTCTTCCTTCTTTCATTAAAACAACACTGAATCCATTTCCTGAGGCATCACATTCCACAATAAAGGTTTTCGTGAAATCTGGTGTAGCTAATACTGGTGCTTGGCACATTGCCTCTTTAAGATGTTCAAAGCCCATCATTGCTTCTCGGGTCCAAGAAAATGCATCTTTCTTCAATAATGTTGTTAGAGGTGCTATTATTCTCCCATGATTCTTAAAATACTTGTGATAATACCCTATCAACCCTAGAAATCCTTGCGGTCGCTTTATGGATGTGGTAATTTTCCATTCCTTAATGGATTTAATTTTGGTAGGGTCTACCTTAACACCTTCATGAGATACAATATGTCCCAGATATTCCACCTCCTATACTCCAAAGAAACATTTGGAGGTTTTGCTATAATTGTTTCTCCTCTAATAGTTTGAGTACCCTGTCAACATGTTGAACATGATCCTTCTAAGACTTGTTGTAGATTAGTATTTACTCAAAAATTACTAACACAAATTTTCTAAGGAAGGGTTTGCAAATGGATTTCATCAAAACTTGAAATGTATAAGGTGCATTGGTAAGGCAAAAAGGCATGACCAAGAATTCATAATGACCCTAATGAGTTCTAAATGTTGTTTTCGGAATATCTTTAGTCTTCATTTTGATTTGATGATATCTTGAACAAAGATGAAACTTGGTGAAGTAAATTGCTCCATGTAATTCATCCAATAATTCATCAATGACTAGAATGTGGAATTTATCTTTAATAGTGAGCTTTTTGAGGTCCCTATAATCCAGTCACAATGCCATGATCCATCCTTCTTGTGCACCAATACTACTAGAGTAGAGAAATAACTTTGTCTAGGTTGAATTATACCATCCTCTCGCATTTCTACAACCATACATTCATTTTTTCTCTTTTGGGCATAAGGATATCTATAAGGCCTGATGTTTGGAGGAAAACTTCCTATAATTAAATTAATAGAATGGTCATGATCATGAATAAGTGGGAGGCCTTTGGGAGTCTCAAATACCTTTGAATGATTGTCCAAGACTTTTTGGAGATCTGGAGAAATAGAGGATTTCAATGTGGGAACCTTTAGTGAACACAATTGTGTAAGTATGCCTTGTTGTTATTTCTTTAGAAGCTTTGTCATGTCATTAGAGCTGATTACATTTCTTGGTTTCCCTGTGATTCCCCTTAATTCAACTTCGTTCCCTTCCCAAAAAAAATTCAAGAAAAATTCTCGAAAATTAAAAGCTATTGTAACCAAAGATTATAGCCATTGGACTCCTAGTACAACATCAGCACCACCCATTGAAATGGAAAGAATTGGACTATTCAATACAAATTCTCCCATGGATAACTTGATATTTTGGCACTTTCCAGAGAAATTTATGGTTCCTGCATTTGAAACCATCACTTGACACTCTGGTGATGGATATAGGAAGCAATTCATTTCCTTAGCTATCTTACAATGAATAAAATTATGGGTACTACCCGAATCAATCAACACTATTACCTTTTTCTTCTTGATATGTCATTCTATCTTGAGAGTTTGAGTAGTGGTAATTCCTGCCAATGAATTACAAGATATGGTTGATGCATTTCTTCCTTCTCTATGGTTGGTTCCTGGTGTATATCCTCTTCTTTTGATGTTTCTTGTTCCTTTTCTTCCTCCTCTTCACAATCTATGTAAAATAATTTCTTCTCAGCACACTTATGACCTCTAGTGTATTTGGTATCATAACTATAAAAAAGCTTTTTTTTCTTTTTTTTCTTCCAATTTTTGTGGTGTCAACCTTGCAGGTTGTGGAAGGCTAGGGGAAGAAACACTTCTATATTTATAGTTGTGAGTGTTAGGCTTCCTTGTTTCCATAATTTTTCTTTCAAATTTTCTTGCCAACATGAACGCCTTTTCTAATGAATCAGATTCCCAAAGGCGAACCTCATGTTGGATGTTATCCTCTAAAGTCCCTAAGAACACATCAATTCTATGCTCCTCTAGAATATCATTTACCCTTATATTCAATTTTTGGGAGTCCTCAATGTGCTCCACCATTGAACCCTTTTGTTTGAGATTTATCAATTGACTAAAGAAGGTATTGCTCTTTGTATCCTCATAATGTGCTATCATTTCCTCTATAAAAATTGACCAAGTGACAATTTTTTTACGGGAGAAAAGCCACCGATACCATACAAACTAATTGGGTTCCAAATATAAAGTTTCAACACGTACCTTTTGTGTGTTTTGCACATTATGGAACCCAAGATGAGGGGAAAGAGGGGAAAATGCATAGGCTCATAGGTGGAATGAAGACAATTGTGGTCTTGACAGGGTTGCCACTACGCTCTCTAACTCATGCTCTCAAGGCCCATCCACCTCTGAAACCTACCCTTGTCTTTTAAAGAAGGCTTCAATGAGTGGTCGCACATCGTGCAGCCAAGACACCAATGGATTGGGGCATCATTGGTATGAGTGTGGTTTTAGATGAAAGAAATTTACCATAACATCCATGTATCCCTCTTCGTTTCTAAGGCCATATTTAGATCAAAGGATGCCCACTTATTCAAGAATCAAGAATCATTGTCCGGTTCTAAGTGGGAGCGCAAGGTATATTTGCAATCTCTAGAGAAAACATTGAAAAGGGTCACTAGCATAAACAATGAATGGGGAGATAATTCGTATAAAGGGTGGGGTTCTTCGAGGAAGGTTGTAGATAAATCACAAAGCAGATGGGGATCTTCCATGAGGGCTGTAAATTACTCACAAAGTGGATAGGGGTCTTATTGGTTGTCCTTTAGATATAGACCATAATTTGTTTATTTTTAAATTATTGTTATTTTAAACTACCGAGAGTGAGGCATGTACATATTGAGAGGGAGAAAGTATATATTTATATTGAGTAGAATGTGTTCTAAGTTTTGTATTGGTTGTCCTCCAAATAAAAAAATTGACTATTTAATTTTTATTAATTTAATATCAAAAAGAGCTTAACACGAGTAGTCCTTCAAATATATAAATTATAATTTTTGGAAATATGATTCATTTAATATTTAAAAAATATAATGTAAATTTTTAATATTATTATTTGAAATATTATAAATATAAATAAATTAAGATGGTATATATATGAATTACATAAATTATATTTATATTTATTTATAATGGTTTACATTATTAATTAATGAAAATAAATTATATCATTTTTAAATTAATAAATATTATATTATTTCCATATCTTTTACTTATGCTTCGTGGGCATTTTTTTACAAGGGATCTTACTTGAAGTATCTTCAAGTAAAGAAAACAATACTTGTACAGCTTCTGCAAATTATTTCGTAAAAACTCTTGGAACGATCATTTTTTATTCAGTTTTGGCATGTTCAAGTGAATATCATGGAAACCCTTTGTGAATTTATCTCTTATTATCTTGAAATCATATTGTTACTCTCAACACACAATTTATTGGATGCATGAGGTTTGGCGAAATATTTTCTCTCTCCAAGCATTCAGACTACAAACACCACTTAAATATTTCCCACCATCGAGCATCCAAATGACCATCTTGTTAATATTTGTGGTGCAACATTATGCTTGGATGATGAGACTATAATTGATTGTATCCAATCACATATTAGAAAAATCAGTTTTGGCTTGCCCATCCAACTTTTCTCCTATGGAAAACTCAAATTATAGCTCTGTTATTGATCTTTAATGGATTCCATAAACACGTATGCTAATTCAATCTTCCTACACATCCAAACCTCCTTGTAATGTTTAAGATGAGGAGGAGTTGAAAAAAACATAAATATGACGCATTTAAATACATGCACAAGTTCACTTCAAATGTTAAAAAGCGAAACAATCATGAAAATGTGCAGATAATTTTCTATGGAAGTGTTTTTCATACATTTTTAGTCCCTGCCCTCCGGGCTGGCAGGGACTATAGTAATCGGTTTCACCCGATAGCATTAGTTCGGCATAGAAATCGATAAATATATTTGAGCTTAAACCAAAGTTTCCGCAAATAACTTATGAGAAAATACAATATTTTATTCTTTTAACCAATCAACGTAATTTCCTTCTTATTTGGCCTCAAACTGAGGTATGCAGGCTTGAAACTTAGGAAAAAGTTACGATAAGCAGACCAACTTGACACCTTCCAGAACTAATGCTATCTTTGCTTTAACATTAATTTGGTAACATTTAATGTTAAACTGATATATTCGTGAACTAAAACTACTTTATAACTAGCTGAAGTTGACAACACATGTTCCATGTGTCTGTCTGCATGTTGATTGTCTGCATGTTCATTCAGTGTCTGCATGAGCATGTTGATTGTCTGCATGTTCATTCAGTGTCTGCATGAGAATCCCAGGTCTTTGTCTTTATACCTATACTCACTGCCTACATATTGTGTGCTGCCACAGACGGTTCATCTATTCCCAAGCAGGCGGATTTACATCCTGATCTTCAACTCCTGCACAAGGAGGCGGATTTACATCCTGATCTTCAACGCCTGCACAAATGCAACATTGAAAGGTATTATCTTGTTCGTCTTTCTTGTCTATGGTGCATGTTATATTATGGTGCATGTTAGATAATAAATATTGCAGCTTAATACTCTGTATATACAGCGGAGACGCCAATTTCAGAGCTCTTAATTCCTGCAATTCTTTCTGCAATGTCCTGTTCTCCGCCAATTTCAGGGCTCTTAATTCTTGCAATTCTTTCTGCAATCTCCTGTTCTCGTCTGTTAGAGATTCGCAGCATCTTTTTAGAAATTCTCAGTCCACTTCAGTTTGCTTCAGCTTTGTCCTGAAATGAATTCCAGCAAGTTCTACATTAAGCTTTAATTTCACAATATAATATTATTTATCTTTATTTAAAAAACCCTATTTATCTTTATTTAAAAAACCCTAATTCAAATCAAAGATTTCTGAATCATTGTCCTGAAACGAATTCAGGACAGTTCTACATTAAGATTTAATCTCACAATATAATATTACCTGTGTTTATTAAAAAAAGTTAAAAAATGCTTAATTTAAATCAAGATTTCTGAATCGTTGTACTGAAACGAATTCCGGCCACTTCTACCTTAAGCTTTAATTTCACGATATAATATTACCTATCTTTATTAAAAAAAGACTAATTTAAATCAAGATTTCTGAATCACTGCCCTGAAACGAATTGCAGCAAGTTCTTAAGTTTTAATTTCACAATATAATATTACCGATCTTTATAAAAACGAATAAGTTAACTTTAATCAAGATTTCTGAATCACTGAGTATTCGAATTTGCAGAAACAAAACATGTTTCTCAATTAAATTAAAAAAACCCAAAAACATCTACGAGTCATTCATATATTCATTTTTTAATCTCTCATTTCTTTTAGTCTTAGACCATAATGGATTACCGCTTATCATGCTATGAAGTTACTAGAATTCGTTTATCATGCAGTCACGACATTCGTTTCATAAAAGTGACAGAGGTGGAAGAAAACGAAAGTTCAGAAAGGTTATTAGGAGCAAAAATGTGCTGATCTCTATTAAGTGGGCTGGCAGGGACTATAGTAATCGGTTTCACCCGATAGCATTAGTTCGGCATAGAAATCGATAAATATATTTGAGCTTAAACCAAAGTTTCCGCAAATAACTTATGAGAAAATACAATATTTTATTCTTTTAACCAATCAACGTAATTTCCTTCTTATTTGGCCTCAAACCGAGGTATGCAGGCTTGAAACTTAGGAAAAAGTTACGATAAGCAGACCAACTTGACACCTTCCAGAACTAATGCTATCTTTGCTTTAACATTAATTTGGTAACATTTAATGTTAAACTGATATATTCGTGAACTAAAACTACTTTATAACTAGCTGAAGTTGACAACACATGTTCCATGTGTCTGTCTGCATGTTGATTGTCTGCATGTTCATTCAGTGTCTGCATGAGCATGTTGATTGTCTGCATGTTCATTCAGTGTCTGCATGAGAATCCCAGGTCTTTGTCTTTATACCTATACTCACTGCCTACATATTGTGTGCTGCCACAGACGGTTCATCTATTCCCAAGCAGGCGGATTTACATCCTGATCTTCAACTCCTGCACAAGGAGGCGGATTTACATCCTGATCTTCAACGCCTGCACAAATGCAACATTGAAAGGTATTATCTTGTTCGTCTTTCTTGTCTATGGTGCATGTTATATTATGGTGCATGTTAGATAATAAATATTGCAGCTTAATACTCTGTATATACAGCGGAGACGCCAATTTCAGAGCTCTTAATTCCTGCAATTCTTTCTGCAATGTCCTGTTCTCCGCCAATTTCAGGGCTCTTAATTCTTGCAATTCTTTCTGCAATCTCCTGTTCTCGTCTGTTAGAGATTCGCAGCATCTTTTTAGAAATTCTCAGTCCACTTCAGTTTGCTTCAGCTTTGTCCTGAAATGAATTCCAGCAAGTTCTACATTAAGCTTTAATTTCACAATATAATATTATTTATCTTTATTTAAAAAACCCTATTTATCTTTATTTAAAAAACCCTAATTCAAATCAAAGATTTCTGAATCATTGTCCTGAAACGAATTCAGGACAGTTCTACATTAAGATTTAATCTCACAATATAATATTACCTGTGTTTATTAAAAAAAGTTAAAAAATGCTTAATTTAAATCAAGATTTCTGAATCGTTGTACTGAAACGAATTCCGGCCACTTCTACCTTAAGCTTTAATTTCACGATATAATATTACCTATCTTTATTAAAAAAAGACTAATTTAAATCAAGATTTCTGAATCACTGCCCTGAAACGAATTGCAGCAAGTTCTTAAGTTTTAATTTCACAATATAATATTACCGATCTTTATAAAAACGAATAAGTTAACTTTAATCAAGATTTCTGAATCACTGAGTATTCGAATTTGCAGAAACAAAACATGTTTCTCAATTAAATTAAAAAAACCCAAAAACATCTACGAGTCATTCATATATTCATTTTTTAATCTCTCATTTCTTTTAGTCTTAGACCATAATGGATTACCGCTTATCATGCTATGAAGTTACTAGAATTCGTTTATCATGCAGTCACGACATTCGTTTCATAAAAGTGACAGAGGTGGAAGAAAACGAAAGTTCAGAAAGGTTATTAGGAGCAAAAATGTGCTGATCTCTATTAATACTTAGTAATTGTACAAATTTATCAAGGAATTAAGGTAGTGATTTTATGCGCAGGCTAGTTGTCTAGTGATTCTATGCAGGCGCACTCCCTTAATTTTATTCTATGCAGGCGCACACCCTTAATGTTTTTTTAAAGCAAGCTGAAATAATTGTTTAAATAATGCCTCTGGTTTTGCACAGATTAAAAAAAAAGAATATTAGGAGAAAACTGTACCTTTTGCACCTTTCTCCTCCAATTGGATTTGGAATTGCACCTTCTTGTTTTTCCTCTGTAATCTCTCGTCAATGTTAAGGTGCCCTGCGGTCTGCCTGATTTGGGTTTTGCAAGAAAAGCCTTGCCCCCAGGGTGCTTGTCCAGGTGAGCAACATGTTTTTCCTCTGTAATCTCTCGTCAATGTTAAGGTGCCCTGCGGTCTGCCTGATTTGGGTTTTGCAAGAAAAGCCTTGCCCACAGGGTGCTTGTCCAGGTGAGCAACAACTGCAAATATTGCGATGTTGCTAACATTGGGCTCTGCTTTGCCCTTTCTTAGTCTCTGCTTGCTAAGTTGAAACATTCTCAACCAGATGTTCCTCCAGTTACATGTATTATCTCAGACGGGGTTGTCTCCTTTCCACAGAAAGCTGCGAGGAAGCTTGGAGTTCCGAGAGTATACTTCTCGACTGCCAGTGCTTGCAGTATTCTTCCTTTTGTGCAATCCAAGTGCGGTATTCTTCCTTTGGCAGTTCTCTGAACTGTTGAGAGAATTTGAGTAGGATAACGACAATAATTACTATGCTCACAAGCCCAGACAGCACGAATAGACTCCCTTCCGTGCGTCGCCTTCCAGAGGACGCAGCAGCTAGAATCTCGGCCTGACTCACCACATATATATTTAATAGCTTGTATATGCCATATGAACTGTTAGCATGATCTCCCTCTAACTGCGAATTGTGTTGCTGTAACTAATCCAAAGGATGTTTACTCTGTTGCTTTTCCAACTGCTGATGGATTTCGCTCATACAATGACCCGAGAGCACCATAAACCTGCCCAGCGTTGTGGCCTATGACCCATAGCTTTTTGTTCGCACAGCAATTGAAGACCGGCTACAGGAGATGACTAATGCACTTCCGAGAAGGTTTCACCGCGAATGACAGGGAAGGACAAGGCATAGCAGCAGGCCAAGACAGCTTTAGTCGCAGAAGTTCAAGCAGATCCAGATTCATAGTAAATGGAAGTTATACACTAGTTACAAATTTAAAAACGAACCTGCATGGACTACACGTTTTATTTACGAGTGCCACTTGTCTCATTGTTTTCCATCAGATGTCTGCTGGTTTGTGGTAGTGTGTTCTACCATATCGGTGCGGGTTTTGTATTTTGTGCGTCGACAGAGTGACAGGTGGTGATTTTACTGGCAAACATCCTCTATAAACACCATGTTAACAACTACTTTGTGCTCGTGCTCAGCATGGTGCATGCACACAATGCATTGAAACATTCATTGCGCACTAAAGAGAACTAAGTCTATTTACCTACGAAGAAATATGTTTAACAAGAATATAAAGCAGAGAAAGAGTAATGATGTGGGTAAAGTAATTTTAAGGTAAAGAATAAAATTAAATCCAACTCCATGAAATGAAATCATTTTAATATATGTTAATTTTTTAGCATGAAATGAAATTATTTTAATATATGTTAACAACTACTTTGTGCTCGTGCTCAGCATGGTGCATGCACACAATGCATGGAAACAATTGTGTGCATGGAAACATTCATTGTGCACTAAAGAGAACTAAGTCTATTGGCAGTAAGTACCATTTTGCAGTGTTACTACAGACCTTTCTGTTGTGGGAGTGGGGTTACAATTTCATAATTGTTTTTCTGATAATCATACCGACAGACCATAAACAGGTCTGTGCAGTTTGTCCATCTGTCCACATGACAGAGCCATCCACATACAGCGCAGTTATTTTCGGTGAACTGAACACTGTAATATTGTTCAATTGATACAGATTAGATTTTCGGAAACCTGAACACTCTATAATATTATTCAATTGATACTCCTACTATGGGAGAGGGCATGCTTGCAGCAGCGATAACGAAAGAATATTTGTTAAAGACAAAACCGAGCGATAACGAAAGAATATTTGTTAAAGACAAAACCGACGTGATCCAAGCAGTCCGAACACGATTTTAATTAAAAAAGAACAACCGCTTGATCCAAGCAATCCCGGGCATAAGTTGAAAAAAACCACCGCTTGATTCAAGAGGTCAGAACATAATTCAATATTATTTAGTAAGACGGACAGTGTAGCAAGAGCCCGTTAACAACCAAACATCGTAGCCGAATGTATTTGTTCTATTGTAAAACAGCAATATTCCATTATAATACTCCCAGAATGGGCAAGGGCACGCTTGCCGCAGCCACAAGAAACTAAAAAGATAAACAACACTTGATCCAAGCAGTCGCAAAATAATTCTGGATTATTTAGTGAGGCGGAGAAAATAGCGGGTGCCCGCTAACAACCAGCACTCGTAATTTCAAGACACCTTTCCAGAACTTATGAAGAAGAAACCTTAACCTAAACTGCTACGACATTGCCTACGCGAAAGCATTAAAGAACCCAGATACCAACAACTACAACCTACTGGCAACGTACTGCGATGTTGGGAATCAAACTTTGGAGAACCGGGGAGGAAAACCTGCTATAAACCCACCATATCCAAACCCTTTCTTGGCATTTACAATAATTGAATATTCAGTTGGCTTAGATTAACCCAAGGGTGTTTTCGCTGAAATAACCTGAATCTCAAACCCAAATTTCAGAAAATCAAGGGCCGAGCTTTGGCTTCTTTAATTAAATTTGTCCATATCAGAAATGTTTAATCAAAACTATGATAACTTACCTAACTCTGAATATAGATCAATCAATCTGAATACATATTAGTTTTTGGAAAACTGAACACTTGTTGCAAAATCTGAATATAGATAAATCAATCTGCATACATATGAATTTTTTGGAAAACTGAACACTTGTTGCAAAATCTGAATATAGATAAATCAATCTGAATACATATGAATTTTTCGGAAAACTGAACAATTGTTGCAAAATCTGAATGCAGATCCACCATAAACAGGTTTGTGCAGTTTGTCCATCTGTCCACGTGACAGAGCACTGGGTAGTATCTACGTACAGAGCAAACATAGCAGTTTTTTGATACAGATTTAGTTTTTTTTGGAAATCTCTTGGTTTTCGCCAGTCAAGCCAAATGATTAGTCAATGCAAGTAAGCAACATGTAATCACTGTAACGTTGCTTTTTCCATGTAATGACTGTAACGTTGCTTTTTCCCAACTCAGGGCAGGGACTTGCTGCCCTGCAGCTCCTCTTGTTTGAACTAATAACAAGAAGTTCTGCGTTATAATGGAACTTAGAAGTGAAATATTGTAAATTGTGATCCCGTGCCAATTGTTCAATTATGAGAATACTATGCACATTGTCCTTTTGAACAAATAGACTTATTGTTATTTACCCTGCTTCTGTATCAAGAATGTAGGGTATATAATTAAGTTCTTATATTGACTATCCATTTAGCTACCACTTTTTTACATTTAGGATTTTGCACTTCAAAATATTTGGATAGCTTATGAAACATTATCTCGATAAGTGATGTACTATATGCTTAAATTGGTCCAAATTAAAGAACATCACATAACCAATGCATTTAACTTAATTCACATTTAGTGGTCCAATTCTCGAATATATTTCACATTCTTATAAGCTCATTTTTTTTGAGAGGGTTGTTATTCCATACCATGTTTATATACAAAAATTATAGGTGATAGCACTAGGACCTTTAAACTCTAAGGCTATGCAGGAATCTATGAACAACTTGTCCGATGTGGCAGGAGAAAATTATAACTTGAGATTTATATAAGTTTGAACTTAGGGAAAGGACCTCTGGATCATGTTCTCCAGCCCCATAGCTTTTCATATTATCTATTCAAACTCTTGGGTTATTGTACTCAGAGAAGTATTAATATATCTTGACAATGTTACATCTGTATTCTAGGAGTTTTGGCCTGGATTTCGATAACATTTTGATTTCTAGCTGTAAAGAGTTGGAAAATTGAATCATGCATTCTTGTAAGGAGGGAATTTCTCTATTGATTATTTTGCCTTCTATTGTGTTTTACTCATGTTGATGGTTTCTCTGAATCACTACATAAGGCATACCTTTTTTCTCTATTGAGTTGAATTGTTATGAAATGAGTGACTTTGATTCTCTCTATAATTTGATCTCCTTCTAAAAAATTTGATACTCTACAAACAATAAAATTTTTATAAGACGGTGATTAGAATCTCCATAAAATATTAATGAAAAGGCTAAGAGCTAGATAATAGCAAGAGGAGGCTTTTTCTCTAAACCCTTCCTACTGAGGTTTTCTAGGCCTTATACCAAGAGAATTAGGGGAATTTTGAGGTCTAACATGAGCCTCCTAAGAAAAATTACCAATAGGATTGAAGATGATGATTTCAACCATGGGGGATGATTCCCCATTTTTGGAGTTCAAAAGTAAAAAAAATAATAAAATAATAAAAATACTTTTTCAACTCGTATTTTCAACTTATCTCCTTGATTTTTTACTCAAATTTCGAGTGAGAGTACTTGATGTATGAAAAAATTAATTCCTCATCCAAGGAGTACCCATGTTGCATACTTTCGATGGACCTTACTACATGAAAAATGAGAAGTAAATGAAAAAACGTAGAATCACATTTTTCATATATTTGTCATTTTTCATGTGGAAATGTCCATCAAAAGTATGAAATATGGGTACTCGGATGAGGAATCAAACTTTTCCTCCAACGAGTGCTTTTTCTCAAATTTGAGTAAACCCATAGGGAAATAAGTTGAAATTACGAGTTAAAAAAAGTAGTTTTTTCTTTCTTCCCTCTAAACTTTGATGATGTAATCTAATCTTATTTTATTATTTACACTATTATTTTATAATTTCCTTACAAAGCCCATTTAGATCTCAAAATTTCCCTAATGGAATAATTACATCAAGATGGAAAATTTGCTAAGGTGGAACTTGTTGGGAAAAATATTGAGAGGGGGGGTGGGGGTGAATCAATATTTTCAAATCATTAAAGTTTTCAATTTCATATCTAGATTTTTGTATGCAAATTTACTGAAGGGAACCCACATATGTACATGACTGTTATTTAAACAACTAGCGTATATCCAATAAACTTACTTTTTAGTTAATTCATTATCTATTTATCTTGAGCTAGTGCATTAGTACATCATTAGGCACTCAATAAATAGTAACCACTTGTAGTAAGAAAAGCATAAACCATCACACATAAGCAACATATTAACACACATGAACGCCATGATTTTTAGGTGGAAATCCAATTTGGGAAAAAACCACCGTTGTTGTCGTCTTTGTGTTCCTTTTATTATAAAAAAAAATCTTACAATCTTGTACTAGCACAAACTCATACCAACATGCATACACCCACCTATAGAAGGCTACAACCTTCTCTCTTTCTCCAACACCCACTGGAAGGGAGTTCCAAACCCCTAGTCTTGTTTACTGACACCCATCAGAAGGGAGAAACAACCCCCTTTTCTGATTTACCAACTACCACTGGAACGAAGCTTTGACTTCCTCATTGAAGGCTCCAACCCTGAACACCTCCATAGACCACTTTTCATAAATTTTCATACTAGATCTACCTTCTACAAAACATCACAACTTGTAGGCCACATTTCATCAAATTTTAGACTAGACCCACTACCATCATTTAAGCCCAAAATGAAACATCAAAGATGAAATTGATCACTGCAACAAATCAATCAATCATCAACTGAAGAAACCAATATTTGAATCGGCTGAAGAAAATGAAACCCAACTCAATCAACTTAATCTGAAACAACTAGAACAATTAGCTCACTTCAACTAGAGTACTAATACTGAACCTAAACACTACATCATCTTACTAAACCAACTGAAAGACTTAATCAATAAAAATATCAGAATATATATGCTACTTTGTTGTAGCAAACTCATGGATATGAACGACTTCATTTAAGCATACTCGTGTACATATCTCAAAGTATAGAACCGTGAAACTGAACAATTGTCACTCTAAAATAAACACTGAATCATACACAAAACCATTGCATCATTCTGAAAGCACAAAACCATCTCTGATCTTCAATCAGAAACTTTAGTAGCTTCATCATTCTTCAATCAGTCAATCCTTAATCAAAAGATCATTATTAATCTCAGAACATCAAGTAAGACTGCATTGACAGACAATAAAAACACAACAAGACTGATTAAACTGATCATGTATCTTTTCCAACAAAACCCTAGTTTATGTATGTTCTTTCCTCAAAGAATTTCCACATGTATACACACTTTTTAGGAAACAAAAACACATATAGATATTAATATATATGTGACTTACTAGTATTAAACATGCATGTGTGCGTGCCTTTTAGGTGATCAAAACTGCATATAGATCTGCAATTACTGACACAGACCTTCACTGCATCACAAAACTTCAGACATACCTAGAGCTCGACATACACAACAAAATCACATGTCAAGGCACTACCATCATTGATCAAATAAACCCATAATCAACATTATCATTTTAGATCAATTGGATCATATCCATCATCAAATTATCGTGTGCATACTTATTTTTTTTATATCAAAGAAATCAAGAAGAGCCCATTACATGCATAATTGCTTTAGATCTAACTATTCATGAAAATAGTCATCACTTTAACACCCTCCACCACTTTGATCTTCATCTCCTTATATATATTAGCCCTTATCCAATTCCATAGGTCAAAACCATAATCATGTTGATGGTATTCTTATACATGATCAAATATTCATTGATGGGATCACTACCGCTTTTCAATGCCATGGTAAATACCCTTGGTATTTATAATACCGTGGTGTAGAAATTGTATGCAACTTTTCCTTCTTCATACCTACATGTGTACGCGACTTTGATTTACGGAACTTGTGTAAACTTCTTGAAATTTCAACTTTATAAATCCTCTGTCTCTAAACCACTATGCCTTTGACCAAACTCTTTGTCACATGTAGACACTTCCTGTTATTTCATCAAGTAGGTTTCCATCAAAGGAAAACTCATCAAATAGGCTGTCATCAAAGACAACACATTATTCATAATGTTAACATTCTTTGCCTTTGGACTTGATGGAAACCACTTTGGTGTTTGGTCATGACCACTGGTAGATACCTATAATATACATCAAGCTAAGAACCAATCTTTTCAAACACCAAGTTACTCTCCCCCTTTGACATCAAGGAAAAAGGGCTAACCAATGCTGAATGAAGTCTTCTCTCTTGAGTGATATAGATTTGAACTACTCAGTATGAACACTGAAGACTGACCATGCTCCCCCTGAGCACATGATGGAATTTCTGAAGGATGTACAATGACTCTATGACTCAACTGAATATGACTTTTCCTATCACAAAGGACTCAAACTTACATCAATCACCCTATCACAGTGGGGGTAAATATTTTACTGCATTATTACATAAACCAACCAATCACAGTGGGGTTACAAATTACATCACATGCCCAAAAATACTTGACCATAATAATCCATACATGAGTGAATTTTACAATGATTACATCATATGTCTTTACATTACCTTTACATCAAATGAAAAATATGACATGTATAACCAAGACCATAGACCACTATAAGACTAGGATAGTCTTCAAAAACCATCATATACTATGTAGGATCTACACCATAAGCATATGTCAACAGTAACCCATCTTCAACATGCAAGGTAGGACAATGTAGCTTCAATATGATCCACTTGTGACTAGGTATCCAACAACAACATAAGTGAGGACCAAGCATATCATCATAAAGTAATTTAGGATAGTGTAGCATCATTCTTCAACATCATCAAAATATGCCATGTTCCCAAATATCATCAAGCATATGTAGCAGTAGTATAGCAATAATGATGTCTTTGTGAAAATTTTAGCAACATCATTCTCTAGCCCAAATTCTTCATACATCAGAAATTATGAAACTCAACAACTCATCCCATAGACTTAATCCATGATAGCATCATTATCATCAAATAATCATAGCATGAGATAACAAGATCTAGATGTTCTTTCCACAACTGATAAGCATCAACCATAATTACCAACTCGCACATCATCATTCAAGAAATTCAACAACATACGCAACATCACCATTGATAAGCATCATTATGTACCAAGGAATTCTAAAGAAAACATAATGCCAAAAAAGCATTATTAGAAGCATATAAAATGCCCCCCCTGAACCTATGCCAACTGTTCACTACCATATATGATCATATCATCCCATATCTCAGTAAGAAAAACAAATTATCTTCATCAATTCATTATCCATCAGGGCATCAACAACTTTATAAAAAGCCACTTCTAAATAGCATCGACGGACTGTAACCATAAACCATCAGAACATGAAAGCTAAATAATAATTGATTGAAGCATATCAAAGCCTTTTCTAGAGTCTGTATCGGTGTTTCTTCATCACAACAAAATATACGTGATTGTTCAGATCAGAACTCGTGTATGTACGTGACTTGTCTTCATAGGATCCGTGTACAGAAAGTGAAATACCAAAACTTCAAAACTTCAGCTCCCCCAAGCCTATATTGTATGTACATGTTCACTGTTACTACACCAGATGTACTCTCAGTAGTATAACCAACATGAATATCAAAATAATCATAGGAATCATCATCACGACAAAACATGTGTTGCTTCCACTAAGATTATTGATCTTGTGGACCTGATAATAAAATTTTGTTCTTATGAGATCAAGTTCCTCACATTCCTTCTACATTCACTGTTAGAAGTATCCTTTTAATAATAATGGACTATAAAGGGAACCATATTCTTTTACTTTGAGTCTGAATCCTCATATCTGCGAGAGTTCTGTTTTTCAAGAACATATAATTTTTCTGGGTTTTTATGCCTTCTTGCTATGACTTTTCTAGTTTCTTCATCTGTAACCTTGCACTTGGTTGATGTAAACATAATTATATTTCCTTTATCTGCCATTTGACCCACACTTAGAATATTTTTCTTTAGACCTTGAACTAATAAAGCATCAGTTGCTCTTCTATGTTTATTAATTATGGCTTTACCTTATCCCAATACTTTTCCTGCAACAACATTACCATATTGGTTTTTTTTGAGAGACTCCATCTTACTCTTATCTCTAGTCATGTGATGTGAGAATTTGCTATCTATTTACCATTCATCATCTTCTTCAAATGAGAAAAGTGCAAGACCAAACCTTATATGTTCTTCTTCTTTTTGCCTGTTATGATAAATGTTGGTGGATCCATCTTTTTCAGGTCTTTTGACATCAATATTCTTATCTCGTTGCTTACCATGTTGTATGTGGTGATCCATAGACTTATTCCTGCATTCTATTACTACATTCCCAAACTTGTTACATGCATAAAATCTTATATGATCAGAGAAATCCTAATATTTTTATTTCATCTTCCTTCTAAAGAAATCAATAGCTATGTGACCATATACATTGCAATAAAAACAATATCCCTTAAAGAGACTTGAGTGCCTGGGAGTTGAGGATATTTCTGTGAAGCAATTATTTGCTTATGATTGAAATATTCTTCTTTTGAAATTTGTTGTAATGTGCCCATAATTATGGAATATCAAATATTCAACATTGTTGGTCAGAGGAGAGAAATGATTAACATTTCTATAGTTAGGAGTAAATAATTTACTTTGAAGATTCACTTTCCTTGTTTCTTGCTCACGCTGATTTTTTATCTCTTTGTTGAGCATTTCAAATTTTACATTGTTATTCTTTAAATTCCTTGCCTCATCTTGTGAACTAGATTATCCTTCAAAAGTTTCATGAAGACCAAGACCATATTTGTTGGTAGGAGACCTTTGACTACTAAGAATATTATTGAAAATCTTAGTATCATATTGAAATCCCAAATGTTCATCCTTTTCTTCTAATTTACCTTTAAGGATGTTTACCTCAAATTGATATTTCTTTTCCTTTTCTAGATAATGTTTCTTCATAAATTCTTCAACCCTTCTTCCTTCCTCCACTTGCTACTTTAACTTGAGAATCTCTTCTTTCAGCTCATTTTCTTTTTCTTCAAATGCTTGAAGTAGTTCTTCATTCCACTTATCTAATTTTTCAAGATCTATGTTTAGAGAGAAGATCTCATCTTCAAGACCTTCACTTTTTTGTTTAGATACCATACTAGCATGATCCTTGTTATCATAAGCCTGCAACTTATCTTTAAGATTAACAATATTTTTCAAATAAAGATCAAGTTTTCTTCTAAGATTGGAATTTTCTTCTAACCTATCTTCTTTTGAATTAACAACTTCATTTGACATAACAAAGGTTGACATATTGTTAAGGATAGTATTACCTGATATTTCCCTCTTTGGTACTTCTTCGTGGATTTCTTGTATCTTATCCCATACTTTCTTTGCATATGTATAATGCATAACCTTATTTAATGTTGAATCAAGTATGCTACAAAATATGTTGCTCAAAGCCTTATTGTTCTTTTGCACTTCCTCATTTGGTGGAGGAGACTTGGTGTAGCGATTTTATATTAGACACCAAACATCAAGATTCACTAGATTAGACTTCATCTTTTCTTTCCATTGTTGATCAGTATCTTTGCTTAGCATAGGCACATTTGCATTGTCCATTGTTTTTGGGTTGTCTTGATCTTATGCCTATATATGCATAATTTTTTAATATGTTCTCCTTTTAGAGTGCTTACTTTCACTTTTACACATGAGTCCAAGTTCAGTTTCTTTACTGCAATCATCATCATCATTATTGCATAAACAAGGAAATGAATCACAGTTAGAACAAAATTCCATACCTGATAATGATTTACTATCCTCTTCTTCATTATTGGTCAATATAAAGTGGGGTGTTCCCAAACCAAAATATTTTCTAACATCTATAACTTTCATTGTATCTGATATATCCCTGTGAAAGTTTTCAATAAAGATCTTTTTTTCTTCGAGGCCATTAAACCAAGTAATACTTCTATCTTCAAATGTCATAAGTAAGTGACATTCTTGATCAGACTCACATTCTTCACCATTTGAAATACCATCACTATCTTCATGAGTATGAAAACTTCTCTTGTTCTCAAACCTCCTCCTATTTTCTTTTGCAACTTCTTTTCCTTTCTCATGATTGCAATCTTTGAATCTTCCAGTACCCACTTGGAGTTTCTTCACAAAGTTTGCCTCTTCTTCTTTTGATATATAACCTGATTCTTCATTTTCCTTTCCTTTTGTAGTAGCTTTGAAGGCTACTTCTCTTATGTTTGAAGGACCACTTTCCTCATCTCAAATATTGTCAGTATTCCATGGAGTTGATCAAGTGTGAGACTTTTTAGATCCCAAATTTCTTGAAGAGTTGAGACATTGGAATCGAACTTTGAAGTTAGTGATCTCAAAATATTTTCAACCACAGTAACAGATTTTATTTCTTCACCCAAATTTATCATGGAATTAACAATTTCGTCTACTCTATGAAAAAATGTTCCAATGCTTTCATCATCATGCATTTTCAGGGTCTCGTACTCTATTCTAAATGTTTGGAGTTTAACACTTTTTACCTTGGTGTTGCCCTTATAAATTTGGATAATCTTATTCCACATTGCCTTTGTTGTGTTCAACTACATTATATTCACAAAATCAAACTCGACCATACTTCACAAGATGGAATTTACAACTATTGCATTGATTTCATATTATTTCTTTCTTGTACTATCTGTGGGGATGGAGGTTGGATATTGATATCCGCTTTCAAAAATTTCCCATACATCAACTCCTAGTGCCTGCAAGTATGCTCTCATCATAACATTCCAAGAGACAAAGTTAGTTCCATTAAATATAGGTGTCTTGATAGAAAATACTCCTTGACTACCCATCTTGACAAATCTCCTTCATGCAATCAAGCTTCTGTTGAGGGACTTGCTCTTATTCCAATTGTTGGGAAAAACACTAAGAAGGGGGGCAGGTGAATCAATATTTTCAAATAGTTAAACTTTTCAATTTTATATCCAATTTTATGTACATGACTTTACTAAATGGAACCTGTGTATGTATTTGACTATTATTTAGACAACTAGTGTATATCCAGTAAACTTACTTTTCCATTAATTCATTATCTATTTATCTTGAGCCAATGTGTTAGTACTTCATTAGAAATTAAATAAACAGTATCCATGTGCAATAACAACAAAATAAATCATCACAAATAAGAAACACATCAACACACATGAACACCATGATTTTTAGGTGGAAACCCAATGTGGGAAAATACCACCATTACTCTCGTGTCTATCTTCCTTTTTTTATACACAAAACTTCTTACAATATTGTACTGGCACAAACTCATACCAGTACGCAGACACCCACCTGCAGAAGGCTACAACCTTCTCTCATTCTCTAATACCCACTAGAAGGGAGCTCCAACCCCGTGGTCTCGTTTATTGACACTCGCCGAAAGGGAGCTTCAACACCTTGATCTAATTTACCAACCACCACTGGAAGGAAGATTCAACTTCCTCATTGAAGGCTCTAACCCTCAACACCTCAATGGACCACGTTTCATAATTTGTCATAATGGATCCACTTGCTACAAAGCATCAAAACTTCTAGGCCATGTTTCATCAAATTTTCATATTGGACCCACTATCATAATTTAAGCCAGCCCAAAATCAAACATCAAAGTTGAAACTGGTCACTACGAAAAATCACTCAATCATCAACTAAAACAACCAATCTCTGAATGAACTGAATCAACCAAATACCAAATCAAATGAAACCCAACTCAATCAAATTAATCTCAAATAACCAGAATAGTTAGATCATTGTAACCAAAGTACTAATACTAAACCCAAAAACTACTTCATCTTATTGAATCAACTAAAAGCCCTGATTAATAAATTATCAGAATATATATGATACTTTGTTGTAGCAAGCTCATGTGTATACACAACTTCGTTGAAGCATACCCACGTACATATCTCAAAATATAGAACCCTAAAACTAAACAACTGTCACTCTGAAATAAACACTGAATCATACACGAAACCACTACATCATTATGAAATAATCAAATAACCATCCCTGAAATTTAATGACAAACAACTAGTAGCTTCATCATTCTTCAATCAAAACATCAAGATTGATTAAGCTGATCAAGAACCTTTTCCAACAAAACCCTAGTTTATATATGCACTTTTCAGGAAACAAACTCGCGTAGAGATCTAAATATATACACAACTTACTAGTACTAAACCTGCATGTGTACGTGCCTTTTAGGTTATCACACCTGCGTGTATATCTGCAATTACTGGCATAAACCTTCGCTGCATCAGAAAGCTTCAAACATACCCAAATATCGGCATACATATAAAAATCACATGTCAAGACACTACCATCACTGATCAAATCAACCCATAATCAACATTGTCATTTTAGATCTATTGGATCTGATCCATCATTAAATTCTCGGGTGCATACTTAGTTTTTTTAGATCAAACAAATTAACAAAAACTCATTACATGCACACTTGCTTCAGATCTTACTATTCAGGAAAATATTCATCACTTGCACACCATCTACCACTTTGATCTCCATCTCCTTATATAACTTAGCCCTTATCCAATACCATAGGTCAAAAACATACTAATGCCAATGGTATTCTTAGATGGGATCAAATATCCATTGTTGGGATCAATACCATGGTAAAGACCCTTGGTATATAGAATACCATGGTGCGGAAACTATACACTCCTTTCCTTCTTCATACCCGCGTGTATACACGACTTTGCTTTAGAGAACCCGCGTATACTTCTTGAAATTTAAATTTTATCAATTCTCTGTTTTTGAACTACTATGCCTTTCACTAAACTCTTTGTCACATGTAGACACATCTTGTTGACATCTTCATCAAGTAGGTTTCCATCAAAGGACAACTGATCAAGTAGGTTGTCATCAAGGACAACACATTAGTTAGAATGCCAACACAACTTGTATAAGCAATAATTTTAAACAAAATAACAATAAAAATATAATAGAAAATCCTCCAAAGCCGACAAGGAGAATTCCATTTCTCCTTTCTAGTGGGACCTTCAATGGAGCTTCTACAAAATCAGGAAATCTATTTTCTAAGGACCACATTGCAAGTAATTGATCAAATCAAAAGAGTCACAAAGTTTCCCTAATAGATAATGAGATTAAGTAGTCCTCTATAAATCTTTGGACATTGTATTGTGACATGTAGTACGACGTGATGCTATATAGTGTATTAGGACATTGTTTTATGCAAATTTATAGTAGATTTGTGCAAAGTTATTTTATTGAAGAATGAACTAGTGTTTAATCCTATAGTTGGAAAATGGATCTCTCTTTGTAAATTAATGAAGAGACATGGACGAGGGAAAAGATAGATAACTACTTGTTTGAATTTCCAATGAGGGATAATGTCTGATGTAAAAGGAAGTAATTTTTATTTTAAATTTTATTCATTCACCCATAATGATGATGATATTTTCATCATACGATGATGATGCTCCATGCTAATCTTTTTAGTTATGTTCTAGTCCTAATTGAATAGTTATGGACAATGAAACATGAGCCACCATGCCCTATTTTCATAGTATAGACAGACTGTTTTCATATTGTTTGGTTATGGATATTTAGAGATGAGATGGTACATGGCAGCCATTGCTAAAGTAGGGAAATGGCTCAAGGTCACTAAAAAAAACAAAAGTTCTGGAACTGACACAAATTCTTTCTCTAATAAATTTCACAAGGACAGATAACACAATGCCATGGTTATTTCCCCATGTATTTATAAGAGATGTAGCCATTCTTAATGAAATTTTGGGAGTACTAGTTCCCTTTTTCTTGAGTATGATTATCACATCACCCATGCTAACTACTAACTTTAAGCTCGGAAGAAACATTGTTGGTATCAAGGGATTTGAAATACCTTAGCTTAAACATGGTATCATACTTTTGTGGAGGTTGCGCTTTACTTCCACACTCAATAAAAAAACACCAGGTTTTATCAAATGATCATATGGTTTGATCAAATGAGGCACCTTCGCATTGATGTTGATGTTGGGAACATGATTTGATGTAACACTAACATGCTCCCAAGGGAGCTCATCCCCTATCTTTCTTTAATGCAAGTATGGAAAGAGGAGACCTTGCAAACTACATATTTCCTATGAGCCCAAAGTTGTTGCTCTTGCATTTCTCATATTTCCTATGATGCTATATTGTTTCCAGATGGTCTCTGCATTATAGGTTAGAGAATGGTTTGTTGAAGATGCTACTCATTTTTCTATGGGAATTACAAAGAAGGAACTCGCTTCTTTTTCTACTTCATCCCCAGAAAGAATAATAATCTCATGTTCATTTTTTCCCTTAACTCAGTGACACCATCATTATCACAATAGTCCTCATAAAATGTGCTCAGTGCCTTATGAAAATGATTTCCTTCTCCATAAAACCAATACTTGATTTTGTACAGCTGGGAAAATGCACTATGCTTGGTTTGGACTACTTCTTGATGATGTTTCTTGTGTAGCCCTAATTGATGGCATGGGTAGAGTAAGCGTGTAGTATTTGATGCTCACAGAGTTTTTGTTTAATAGATTTCAAACCATTCTAGTTTTTGATTTCATGTAAGATGTTATGGACATTTCCTCTATGCAATTCACCATTGTTGCAGACATTTTCTCTATGCAATTCGACATTGTATGAAAAAATTGTCCAACTATAAATTAAACTTAGATGAACAAAGAAGAATTTGTGGCAAATCAAGGTGAAATCCATTGGCTTGCTTGGAAGGTACAAACTTCTTGCAATAATCCTACGGGTGTAGTTGTGAGGTCTCTAGTTCCGTAGAAAGTAAATACTTTTTCGGGGAATGAACAATTTAGAATAGAACAAATGTGGTTGTATTCATTTGTGCAAGCAAATTGGTATTTGTGTAGTCATGGATACTTAGTTTTCTTCCATGATATTTTAGTCATTTCAATTTAACATCCACTTAACATCCATGACATTTTAGTGATATCTCATCTTTATGATTTGGATTTTCTTTTTCTCTTTTTTAATAATGGATTCATTTAATAGTTAAAATGAGAGATCCAAGGTTAAAATCCTCTTGGTGGTGACCCTATTTACTAAAAGGAAAAGACAATTTATATTCCATAAATGCATACTCTTTTCAAACTTAACAAAAAATTTTAAGTAAAAATCATAAATTGAGAAGTCTAATGTCCATATTTTCATTCAACAAAATTGGATTTTTTAAAAATTAATAATAATATACTTTCTAATCCTTATAACATATAAAATCTTAAATTTGACGGATTTCATAAAAATAAAATTAACAATGTATACAAAAAAAATTTACTGATATATTTTTTCCACATTACACACTATAACAATAATTTAATGTTTATATATTTATTAAATATATTTAATATAATGTATAAAATATAATTTATTAAAGTTATAATTATATTTCTAAATAATTTTATGTTGAAACAATATATTTTATTATAATAATTAATTAATTATTAAAACAACTAAAATATATAAAAAAATGTATTATCATCTTATGCTTACATCCTTTTGGGCAGGCCAAATACCTTTTCCACCGTGGACATTCATTATAATTGCTGCTTGAAACTCGGTGGAAGCCCAATAATTTGGAGCCGTGCATCCTTTATTCGAACCACATATAATTGATTCGGCCCAGTTTTCCGTAGATAACTGGGTGTTTAAGAAAACCATTTACTTCATGTGGTTCGGAAAACTTTATTTTTACTGAAATTCGGCGATTCATTGTATTTAGGAGGAAGTTATAAAGGAAGTTTAATACACTCAAAATTCTCATAGCATAGCTCACAAACTGTCACGCCCCCAACTCTTTTTTTCTTAGTTGAGCGGGTGCGGCACCGCCTAAACGATTTACTGGTTTCATGGTTGAGCGTTTTACGAACTACGCCTACACTTTATTAAATCTTCTTTGTTAAATTATAATGTGCAGAAAATCATTATAATAGTAATGATAAACATAAATCCAAGAACAACCGAATGCATATAATAAATCTTCTTTTATTATATTTTTGAGATTTTACAATGACCGGGAGTCTATGCTCAACCGGCGTTTATACCCAGGGGAACGCCCGCCCGTGCAAGAGCGCACGGCAGTCTGCCCGGCCTAACCGAGTTTCCAACAGCAAACGTAATCCCAAATGAGCAGGCGCGCCCGACACAACCCGCGCTCGTTCCAACTCCGCGTTCACCGTGTCAACCGACCAACGTTTCGGTGGGCGGGGGCCCGTGCGCACCGCTGCCCAACTACACACCACCACAACGTGTTAACGTTCAGGCGGGTGCCTTCGTGTGCTCCACCGCCCATGCCAACCTTGTGCACGTGTTCACCGCCCGACCGGCGGGCGCATCACCCGTTCACTGCACAACCGTCGTTCAACGCAAGACTCGTTGTAAGACTGTGCCACCGCTCTTCGTATGATACTTCGCTGCTTCGGTTCGATGGTCCAAATGCCATGTTTCCACCGCGAGTTTATATGAGGTATAGCGTATGGTTGGGTTGGGTGTAGCCCCATGGCCGACGCCCCAACCGCCATACAAGAAACCCCGCATTCTCCTTTGTTAACGGTCGGCCTATGCCGCCATACACTCCACCATACCATCGTATAACTCCCCTTCGCCATTACACATCTGCTCGGCCTCTTATATCCGCGCGCCTGTTATAACTCCACTCGGTCTGTTATCTCCGTGCGTCCTATTATCCCGCTCGCCTGTTATACTCTCGCTCGGACTGTTATATGTGCGCTCGGCCTGTTATACTTCCGTGGCATGTCTGTTCGTCGTCCGCATTCCGCACAACCCATCGTGCGTATCCACCCGCGTTGTTGCCTGGTGTGTGCACGCCTGCCTCCCATCGTGTTTTCCCGCACGTCCATGGTCGCCTCATGGGAACGCCGCACTCCATACTTAGTCGATATTTCGCTCGGTGAAGGGCGCACGCCCGTGCTGAAAAACCAGGGCATTACATCCTCCCCCACTGGAAATCATTGTCGCCCTCGACAATCCTGCACGCCTAAGTACTCTTCGTTCGAACCTCGCAATCTTCCTCTTCCACCTCCACAGTGAATCCTCCGATTCCCAGCTTTCTTCCTCCAGTGCTCCCTTCCATCTAACAAGGTACTCCCGTCTCTAGTGGCAACCAAGACCTGTAGTCCGATAAGTCAGTATCTTCTCCAACTCCAAACCTGGTTTGTCCACTATCCCAGTTGGTCCTCTTTGGGGTTCAGCTCTCTCCGGATGGTCTGAGTCAAGCCTGCATCTCTTCAACTGACTTACATGAAAAACTGGATGTCTCATGTGCATATGGTGCGGAAGCTCCAGCTTGTAAGCAACCTCCCCCACTCGTTTCTCCACACGAAATGGTCCCTCGTACTTCCGTTGCAATTTGGCAGTAGTCCCCTTGGCTGGCTGCCATTGCTCTCCGGTAATCCTGAGAAACACCATATCTCCCACACTGAACTGTGCATCCCGTCTTCCACGATCAGCAAACTTTTTCATTCTCCTTGCAGCTTCGTGCAAGTGCAACCGTGCAAACTCCAAGGTCTCTTCCCAAGCCTTCATGAATCTCTTCGCATGAGGACTCCTCATCCGACCTGTCGTCTCAACAGTATGTGGTGCAACCGACATCTGTCCATTCACCAACTCAAATGCACTGTACCCCGTCGCAGAACTCTTTTGAATATTGTAGCTAAATTGAGAAATATCCAAGAGTTCGGGCCAATTCTTCTGATCAGCCGTGACATAATGTCTCAAGTAGTCCTCCAGCAGTGCGTTGATACGCCCGATCTGTCCATCTGTCTGCGGATGGTAACTCAAACTCATCAGCAAATCTGTCCCAACTATCTTGAACAATGTCGTCCAAAACCTCCCTGTAAATCATGTATCTCTATCACACATGATACTCAATGACATACCCCAATACTTCACCACGTTCTTGAAGAACAGCTCAGCAGTGCGCTCAGCTCCACATGGTACCTTCGTTGGAATGAAGACAACATACTTGGAAAAACGATCGACAACAACCATAATCCCATTATACCCCTGAACCTGTGGTAGTGAGACAATGAAGTCCATAGAGACGCTCATCCATGGCCTCTCTGGAATAAGTAAAGGCTGCAACAGTCTGCCTTGCCTCTGATTGTCCGATTTGTCCTGCTGACAAATGATGCATGTGTGCACATACTCCTCCATTTCCTCCCTCATCTTCTCCCAAAAGAACCCTCTCTCCAACAATGCCAAAGAACGACGCTACCCTGGGTGGCCAGCCCATGGAGAATCGTGGCACTCCTTCAAGAGGTGCCTCCTAAGACCATATGTCTTTGGAACATAGAGTCGGCTCCCAAAGAACAAGTAACCGTCTCGTAGAAAGAACCTGCGGGTCTTCCCCTCCTTTATCTGCTTCACTATATTCTGTGCTAAAGTATCGGTCTCCACGTTTTCCTTCAGTTTGTTTTGCATCTCTTCCGACATCTGAATTCGACTCCTACTCCTGGTTGCCCGGTCTTCTCCCTCCAATGGTGCAAGCTGTCCCTTCCTGCTAAGGGCATCTGCCAACGCATTGTGTCTACGCGGTCTATACTCAATAGACATATTGAACTCTGCCAAGAAGTCTTGCCAACGAGCTTGCTTTGCAGAAAGCTTTGGTTGTGATGCAAAATAACTAGCTGCAACGTTGTCCGTCTTGACAACAAAAGGCTTCCCAATCAAGTAGTGCCTCCATATGTGAAGACAATGGATGATGGCAGTGATCTCCTTCTCATGGACCGGATACCTCCGTTCTCTATCCTGCAACTTCCGACTCTCATAGGCCACCAGATGCCCATCCTGCATAAGAACCCCTCCTATGGCAAAATCAGAAGCATCTGTGTGTACCTCGAACAGTCTCCTGAAGTCAGGTAACTTTAGTATCGGTGCTGTAACCATCCGTCTCTTCAACTCATCGAATGCCTTTTGACATTCCTCCGTCCAACACCACTTCTTGTCCTTTTTCAGTAGGTCTGTCAATGCCGATGTTACTTTGAAGTAACCTTCTACGAACTTCTGTTGGTAGTTGGTCATGCCCAAGAACACCCTCATATCATGGACATTCTTCGGTTCAACCCAGTCTTCGATAGCCTTCACCCTGCTTGGCTCCATCCGTATGTACCCCTGTCCAACGATGTGCCCAAGGAACAGTATCTCTGTCTGAGCAAACTCACACTTAGACTTTTTCAAGAACAACTGGTTCTCCCTCAGTGCCTCGAAAACCATCGCCAAGTGTTTCTTATGATCCTCCATGTTATCACTGTAAACCACTATATCGTCCAGGTATACCACCATGAATGAGTCCAAGTACGGTCGTAGGACATCATTCATCAAAGTACAAAATGTCGCAGGAGCGTTGCATAACCCAAACGGCATAACAAGGAACTCAAAACTGCCATACCTTGTTACGACTGCGGTCTTCTTCTCGTCTCCTTCGGCAATCCGCACCTGATAGTAACCATGCCTCAAGTCTAGCTTGGAAAACACTCGGGCCTTTGCAAGCTTGTCGAAGCAATCTGCAGCCAATGGCAAAGGATACATGTTTCTCACCGTCTGCTTGTTCAATGCATGGTAGTCGCAACACATCCTTAGCTCATTGCTATCCTTCTTTCGCTGGAATAATACTGGAGCTCCATATGGGGACCTTGAAGGTCTAATGAAACCTGCATCAGCTAACTCCTTTAGCTATCATTTCAATTCCTCCAGCTCAGGTCCAGACAACCGATAAGGTGCTTTCGCCGGGGGTTCCTTCCCTGGTTCAAGCTCAATACTGTGGTCCACCGCACGCCTTGGTGGAAGCTTCTTTGGAAGCTCATCAAGCATCAAATCTGCATATTTGGCAAGCTCATAAGATATCTCAGCTGAAATAGGCATCCCCACTTCATCACCGTCGACTCCTTTGCACACCACCACATATGTCTCCATGTCTGATTCCTTCATGGCTTTCTCCAAACATAGTGCAGAAACATGCTGCACATTGACCTCCCTCCTTTGCCTATGTGTGGGCAAAGTCAAAGTCCGTGTATGTCCAACCAGCACCACCTCATCGCAGAAGGGGACAACAATAGCCTTGTTTCCCTTCAAGAAGTCCTGTCCAAGTATTACGTCGAAGTCGTTCATCTCCATCACCGTGAAGTCCAACTAACCTGTCCAATCTCCTGCTTGTACCGACACTTCGTGTGGCAAACCCGTCACCTTGGCCTTAGAGTTCACTACCTTGACCTCCATATTGGATGGAAGAATCGTCAGTCCAACGGCTCTAGCCAACCATGTCGTCATGAAGTTATGGGTGGCCCCTGTGTCCACAAGAGCTTGAGTGGTCTTCCCATGAACCACCAAGTCTACGAAACCCAAATTGTTCATCCATGATTTCTCCATAACCTGCATACACCTTCGTTCTTGTCGTTTATCATTTAGCCTTTCCAACCCTGGATCAGCTCTGATACCACCTGTCACGCCCCCAACTCTTTTTTTTCTTAGTTGACCGAGTGTGGCACCGCCTAAACGACTCACCGGTTTCATGGTTAAGCATTTTACGAACTACGCCTACACTTTATTAAATCTTCTTTGTTAAATTATAATGCGCGGAAAATCATTATAATAGCAATGATAAACATAAATCCAAGAATAACCGAATGCATATAATAAATCTTCTTTTATTATATTTTTGAGATTTTACAATGACCGGGAGTCTATGCTCAACCAGCGTTTACACCCAGGCGGGCGCCCACCCGTGCAAGAGCGCACGACGGTCTACCCGACCTAACCGATTTTCCAACAACAAACGTAATCCCAAACGAGCGGGCGCGCCCGGCACGACCAGCACTCGTTCCAACTCCGCGTTCACCGTGTCAACCGACCAACGTTTTGGTGGGCGGGCGCCCGTGCACACCGCTACCCAGCTACACACCACCACAACGTGTTAACGTTCGGGCAGGCGCCTTCGTGCGCTCCACCGCCCGTGCCAACCTTGTGCCCGTGTTCACCGCCCGACCGACGGGCGCATCACCCGTTCGATGCACAACTGTCGTTCAACGCAAGACTGCGTTGTAAGACTGCGCCACCGCTCTTCTTATGATACTTCACCGCTCCAGTTCGATGGTCCAAATGCCATGTTTCCACCGCGATTTTATATGAGGTATAGCGTATGGTTGGGTTCGGTGTAGCCCCATGGCCAACGCCCCAACCGCCACAAGAAACCTCGCATTCTCCTTTGTTAACGGTCAGCCTATGCCGCCATACACTCCACCATACCATCGTATAACTCCCCTTCGCCATTACACATCTGCTCGGCCTATTATATCCGCGCGCCTGTTATAACTCTGCTCGGCCTGTTATCTCCGCACGTGGTATTATCCCGCTCACCTGTTATACTCTCGCTCGGACTGTTATATGTGCGCTCGGCCTGTTATACTTCTGTGGCATGTGTGTTCGTCGTCCGCATTCCGCACGACCCATCGTGCGCGTCCACCCGCGTTGCTTCCCGGTGTGTGCACGCCTGCCTCCCATCGCGTTTGCCCGCACGTCCATGGTCGCCTCATGGAAACGCCGCGCTCCATACTTAGTCGATATTTCGCTCGGTGAAGGGCGTACACCCGTGCTGAAACACCAGGGCGTTACACAAACTCTTGAATAGTATAACTATAAATATGGAGGACAGTAGAATAGTTAGGCACTTCATTTTTAACTAATTTGATAAATAATCAAATAAGCGATGTAATAAATCTATAAATAAGTGTTTTAAAATGTATAATCATGCATTTAACGCAAAGAATTTTATTGAAAATTTGATTTTGTTTAATTAAGAGAGAAACTATATTATATTTTAAATTTTATTAATAATGAACAATTATAATCAAATAGATTTGATATTAATTATTCATTTTATAAAATTAAATTATAAATGAAAATTATAATCAAAATAGATTGATATTTTATTCTTTATAAAATTAAAATTATACGGTAGATCTATTTTATCTAGATTTTAGCAAGTTCTGTTGGGAATTAGTTTTCTTTACCAGAAATTTTTTTTAGAGGCATAAAACTTTAAAAAAAAATATCTTTGACAAATTTGATCACTCTTCAAACTTGTTGGATTCCATTATATATTAGATATAGCATATATCATATATATATTAAATTCAGGCCTTTTAATGCTATACATTGTGTAAACTATATTTAACACTGACACTTTCAACAAATCTTTCCTCAAATTTTAGATAAATTTGACTAAAAAACTAAAATGTCAATAATAAAATCTTATTTTTTTTTTTTTCAACTTCTTTATAAAATACATACATAGTTTTTCCTTAAACCATATATTATATAAATAAGTCATTTTATTTTATTTAACATAGTCACTAAAATTTATGAATCATATTATTCACACTAAAATGTTTTTTCATTATTAATATACTCTTACATACACATTATATTGCTTAACATCATCTTCAAATATTTTATTTATTGCTTCAATTTTTTAATAACTACTAATATTTTTTAAAAGTTACATATTATTTTTATATTAAAA